>JAKSZT010041018.1:6580-25648 GCA_026826555.1 Tolypeutes matacus | reverse complement strand
TAGATTCTCTCATATGCAACTCCTCTTTTCTGGGTACTAAAATCTTTATCAGGATTAGTTTTTTGGGCTGCAAGTGGTAGATGACCCAAAATAACAATGGCTTGAACAGGGTAAAAGAAGTTTAAAGGTTGGAAGTTCATGACTGGTAGGACAGTTACCCAGATTTTCAAGGACTTGGACTTTTACCTACTATCTTGCTCTTCACCATTATCAACACATGGCTTCCTGAATGACGACTTGAGCTCCAGCCATCGCATCCACCTTCCAGCCAGAAAGAAAAGAAAGAGGATAAGAAGGGTGAGCCCTTCCCAGAAGTCACACAACTTTTCTCATTGGCTTGATCTTAGACACGTGAACACATCCACATAAATGGATGCAAGGGAGGATTAAAGGTGAAGTTTTATTCCAGGAAGCAATTTGCTGACTTAAAACCAAGGGCTCTAAATCTAAGAATTAATGAGAGCATTAGGGAGGGAACTGAGAAGTCTCTGCCACACCCTATTTGCACAGGGAATGCAAGAAGAAAGAGGGACTCAGAGCATGGCAAACTTCTATATTATTTGTGGAACTTTATAAGTTATGTTAGGCTACTAGAAGATAGTATAACTTTAAACACAATGGAGGAAAGGCAACTTACTCAATAGAGATATAAAGAGAAACAAAATTAAAGTAGGAAAAATAGAAAATACAAAACAAGACGGCAATAATGAATCCTGATAAAAGAGCATTTGCAGTTAAGTATGAATTGGTTAAATACATCAGACTAAAACAAGTTTTTTCAAAGAGAAGAAAAGAATATGGTTCAGAGATATACTATCTTAAGAGACAAATTTACAAGAAAAAGATTCAGACAAGTTGGAAACAGAGTGATTGAAAAGAAGTACCATGCTAATATGAACCAAAAGAAAGGTGGGGTAGAAATTTGTTCTCAGGTCATAACATTTAAAGCAAAGGACTGAAAGGTATCTTATTTGCAGTAAATACAGAAAATTCACTATCTACTGCTGGTGGGAATGTAGAATGGTGCAGCCATTGCATAGAACTGTTTGGCGGCTCCTCAGGAAGCTAAATATAGATCTGCTATTTGACCCAGTAATCCCACTGCTGGGTATATATCCAGAAGAACTGAAAGCTGGGACATGAGAGATATAGCATGCCAATGTTCATAGCGGCATTATTCACTATTGCCAAAAGTTGGACACAACCCAAATGTCCATCAGATGAATGGATAAGCAAACTGTGGTATATTCATACAATGCTGTATTACTCAGCTATAAGAAGGAATGCAGTATTAACACCCAGGATAACATGGATGAATCTTGAAGACCTTATGTTGAGTGAAGTGAGTCAGGCACTGAAGGACAAATATTACGTGAACTCACTGATATGAATTAAGCAAATTGAGCAGACTCACAGAGCGAGAGTCTGGAAGATAGGTTTACAGGAGACAGAAAGGGAGTTGAGGGTGATAAAAGGTATCTTTTATGTAGTAAACACAGAAAATAATCAAGATGATGCAATGATAAACCCTTGAGCTATAAAGTAACAGGTGACCAACTTACAGAGAATAAGAACTTTTTAATACAATCTTCTTAAGGAACTGATAAAATGAACATGCAAAATTGAGCCAAGATATAAAAGATTTGACTACCACTGCTAATAATCCTGGCCTAATAGCTATCTGAAGAATTTTACAACTACTAACAGAGAACACCATCCTTACTGAGCACATAGGGAATCTTCATAAACAAGGCCACAAAGGAAGACCAATAAAATCCAAGAAATCAGTGTTATAAGGATTACGTTCTTTGGCCACAAGACATTATTAAGATCAATTTTTTAAAGTGCCAAAAAATCTCATGTTACTGAAACAAAACCAAAAACAAAACCCTGCTAACTGGCCATTCTATTAAAAGCAAATCATGAGGGAATAAATGAATATTTAGAGCTCAGTGGCAATGAAAGCACTGCATATCAAAGTGTGTGAGGCAGCCATAGCAGTCCTAGAACTTAATTTATAATCTTCCCTGTATCAGAAAATAAAGAATACTGATAACAAATGAACTAATTATTCAAATCGAAGGTGAACTAGATCAACAGAGTAAACAAAATGAAAGGGTTTTGGAGAATGGAGGAAATAATGGGAAAATGGCATTAGAAGTCAATAAAATAGAGAAAAGGTTATAGAGAAGATTAACAGAATCAGAATTCCAATGGAATGGGTGTAGCTTAGTGGTTGAGTGCCTGCTTCACATGTACAAGGTTGCAATTTCAATCCCTGGTTGCTCTTAAAACAGAATCAGAATTTCATTCTTTGAAAAGACTGATAGATAACATTCTAGTAGGACAGAATAAGATTTAAAAAAAGAAAGCAAAATACAGAATGAAAAAGGGAGAGCAATTAACACAGACTTTTTTTTAATTGTAAAAGAACATTATAAAACCTGTCTGCCAACTTCTACTGCTGGCCAATGAAGAGTAACAGACCAGATTGACCCTCCTGCCTGAAGCAACCACAAATGAGACAGAAATATGAGACAATGATATTCAAGACACTAGACACCATGCCACAAATAACAGTATTTCTGTTATTTTTCTGGGAAACAAACAAGATGAGCCCTAAGATTGCCCCAGTTTACTGTCTTTGAGAGAGATTCCAGGACCCAGTGCAGAGAGAGAGACAACCCAGGCAGAGTCCAGCAGGTGAGCAGTGAAGCCGAGAAGCCAGTGACACCGAGGCAGTTATGCTGACAGAGTACTGGAGGGAAGGAAGCTGCACAGAGACAGAACTCCAAAGGTCTGCAGAATGTCCCCCTTGAGTATTGAACTGAGTAGTGGTCATTGTGTGCATGCGTGTGTGTGTGAAGAAAGTATCTGAACCTGGGTAGATCACCCACTAAATGATGAGCGGTAACACAGGGCCAGGAATAGTGCCTGTTCCCATCAGCCAGATTGGAAAAGCTTAAGATTCATGGAGCATTGGTAGAGTACTCAGGAAATTGTTACCTCAACAGTGGGGAATAATTTGCCCCAGACTGAGAGCTGCTCCAGTATGTCCTAATAAATCTTAAAAGCAAATTTGAACAGATCAAACTGTTTCCAAGTAACTTAACTATAACCCAGAACAAAGCTCAAGAATAGTTATAAGAATATGAAAATATCCAAGGCCTAACAGGGTAAAATTCACAATGTGCGGCATCCAATTAAAGAATATCAGGCATACAAAGAAGGATAAAAATTCAACCCAAAAATGAGGAAAATAATTAACCAATAAAAATTGACCCAGAACTGACACAGATATAAATGCACCAACAAGGTGCATTTATAAATTTAAATTATACACATACTTATATATTCAAAAATTTAAGTAGAGACATTGAAGACTTAAGACCGAAATGAAACTTCTAGAAATGAAAACTACATGGGAAGCGGCTGTGGCTCAATCAGTGGGGCTCCCGTTTACCATATGGGAGGCCCCGGGTTCGGTTCCCGGGGCCTCCTGGTGAAGGCAAGCCTGCCCGCACGGTGTGGTTAGCTGACCCAGTGAGCACAAGCAGCAAGGGGGGGATAAATGAATAAATAAATAAAATCTTTAAAAAAAAAAAAAAAAGAAATGAAAACTACAATGTGTACGATGAAAGAAAACTGAAGGAAATTATCAGCATATTAAACATTGCAGAAGAAAGGTTTAGTGAACTTGAAGACATAACAATAAAAACTATCCAAAATGAAATGAGAGAAAAGGGAGAGTAAACATATATTAATAAATAATAAATATAGAAATATACAGACAAATAAATGGAGCATCAGTGAGCTGTGGGTCTAATATGTGCATATCCCCAAAATAGAGGGTGGGATCAAAAGTATTTAAAGAAATGATGGCCAAACATTTTCCCAATTTCATGAAAACTATAAAACCACAGAGCCAATAAGCTCAATGAACACCAAACAAAGAAAACATGAAGAAAACTAGACCAAAACACAATCAGATTAAATTGCACCAAAGAGAGGTAAAGGAACTACATAGGGACAAAATAAGGATAAGAGCAGATTTTTCATCAGAAAGTTAGAAGAGAGTCAAGCAACACTTTTAAGTACTGAAAGAAGAACAAGACTGCCAAAGTAGAATTCTATTCCAGAAAAAAGTCCTTAAGAATAAAGGTGGCATAGACTTGTTCCAGACATACAAAGTCGAAAAACTTCAGACCTACCAAACAAGAATTGTAAAAGGAACCCTTTTAGGTCAAAGGAAAATTATACCAGATGGGAATCTTCATTTACACAAAGGAATGAAGAACAGTGGGAAAATTAACTACATGGGTAAATAGAATATGGTATTTTTATTTTATGTAAATATCTTTAAAAGATAATGGACTGGTTCAATAAAATGGTTAGCAATGTACAGCGGGGCTTATAACATATGCATACTAAAGGTGTATGACAACAAAAATCAGGAGGGAGAGAAATGTGTATATTGTCAGAAGGTTTTTTTATATATGAAGTAGCATAACATCATATGCAGGTAAACTGTAATAAGTTAAAGATTTCTACAATAAACCCTAAAACAACCACTAAAATAATAAAACAAAGCATTTTGGCTAGTAAGCCAACAAAGAAGACAAAATAAAATCATTTAAAAACTCATTCCAAAAGAAAAGTTATAAAGGAAAAGGAGAAACAAAAAGCAGATGGGACAAATAGGTTTACATGTAAACTTATCAACAATCACATTAAATGTAAGTGGTCCAAATAGCACAATTAAAAGGCAGAGATTGTCAGATTGGATGATAAAGGAAAGGCCGGCTCCATTCTGTCTACAAGAATCTCACTGCAAATATAAAGACACTAATAGATTAAAATCAAAAGAGTGGAAAAAGATATGATATGCTAACATTATTCAAAAGAAAGTTAGAGTGACTATATTAATATCAGACAAGTAGACATCAGTGCCAAGAATGTTAAAAGGGATAAAGAAGATGATTTCAAAAACAATAGAGGGATTAATTCATCAAGTGAATGTAACAATACTAAACGTTAATGATTTATAAATTGAAGGATAAATAATACCAATTCTATAAATCAGGTCCAAAAAAATAGAGGAGAATGGAACACTGCCCAACAAATGTTATGAGGCCAGCATTACCCTAACACCAAGGCCAGTCACACATTATAAGAAGAGTAAACTAAAGGCCAACATGTCTCATAAACATAGACACAAAAATTCTTAAACAGTAGCAAATCTAATCAGAAATATGCAAGTTTGATTTATCCCATGAATGTGAGGCTGGGTCAACGTTTGCAATCAATCACTATAATTTATTTCATTAAGAGATTAAATAAGAAAAATAATATGGTCATACCAACAGATGCAGGAAAAGATTTTGAAAAAATTCACCATGTCTTTATGATAAAAATTCTCACCACACTAGAAATGTTTAATGTTTAAATCTACAGAATCCTTAATAGTGTGAGACTGCATGGTTTCCCCCTTAAAATCAGGAAAAAGAGAAGGATGCCCTTTCTCATTACTCCTATTTAAAAAAGCGATGGAAACAATAGCAAATGAAATAAAAGTAAGTCACAGAAATAAAAGAATAGAGATTAGAAAGGAAGAAAGAAAAGTAAGTTAATTTACAGACAACTTGATGGATGATGCAGAAAATCCCATGGAATACACAGAAAAAATGCTGGACCTAATGAGTACTTAACAAATTTGCAGGGTACAGTCAATACACAAAAATTTAATTGTGTACCCATTTATCACTAATGAGGACACAAATTTTGAGATTTAAAAAATACCATTTATGATAACACTAAAAAAGCCCAAATACTCTGGTATAAATCTAATAAAATATGTGCAGGATATGTATGTGGAAAACTACAAAAAATAAAAATAAAAAAAAAATTTTAAAAAAAGATCCTAAATAATTGGAAAAAGATATCATGTGCATGATTGGAAGACACAATATTGTTAAGATGCCATTTCTTCCCAATTTGATCTATAGAATCAGTGCAATCCTAGTAAAAATTCCAGCAAGCTTTTGTGATTCTAAAATTTACATGGAAAGGCAAAAGACTGGAATATATGTCAATCCTGAAAATGAATCAAGTTAAAAGAGTCATATTACACAATTTCAAGACTTACTATAAGGCTACAGGAAAAAAAATAAAGACAGTGTGGTATTGGTAAAAGGACAGACACATACATCAATGGAATTGAATAAAAAACCTATAAATAGATGCTGAAAAATATGGCCAATTTTATTTACAAAATGGAAATGGTCTTTTCAACAAATGGTACTGGAATAATTGGACACCCATCTTCAAAAAGAACCATAACATATACCTCACATTTGACACAAAAAGTAACTCAAAATGGATCAAAGATCTAAAGGAAAAACTTAAAGCTATAAAGCTTCTAGAGAAAACAAGGGAGAAAGTTTTTGTGACCTAGGGTTTGGCAATGAGCTTTTGGATACAACCCCAAAAGCAAGATCCATGAAAGAAAAAAATAAGACATTATCAAAATTTTAAACTTTTGCTCTGAAAAGACAATGTTAAGAAAGTGAAACAATGAGCACAAAGAACAAGTAGACAGATGAGGGAGCCATCTCAGGGGAGAGGAAAAATAAATAAATCTTAAAAAGAGAGGGAAAAGACAAGACATAGTCTGTGAGGAAATATTTCCAAATTAATTATCTGATAAAGACTAATATCTAGAATCTATAAAGTACTCTTAAAACTCAACAGTAAGAAAACAGTAAGTAAAAGGCAAAAGATATGACCAGACACTTCACAGACATATGAATTGCAAGTAAGCATATGAAAACATACTCAACACCACTAGTCATTAGAGAAATTCAAATTAAACTCCAGTGAGACACTACTATACACCTATAATATAATGGAAAATTAGAAAAACAAAAACAAAAACACTGACCATATCAAACACAGGTGAGGATGCAGAGCAACAGGAACTCTGATTCTTTGTTGCTGGAAATGCAAAATAGTACTGCATTGGAAGGTGGTTTAGCATTTTCTTTTAAAGTTAAGTATAGATTTACCACATGGTCCAGCAATCACACTCAAGGTATATATCCAAGAATAAAAAAATTCTGTTCATGCAAAAATATGTACACAAATATTTATATCAATCTTATTGATAATTGACAAAAATTGGAAGCAGCCAAGGTATTTTTCAGTCAGAGAATAGTTACACTGTGGTACATCCATACAATGGAATAGTATTTAGCAAAAAAAAAAAAAAAAAAAAAAAAGAACAATATATTGATTTGTCCAGTAACAACGGTTTTATATCCATTGTGCTATGCAAAGAAAGCCAGACTCAGAAAGCTGTTTAATTCCACACATACACATTTTGGAGAAGCCAAAACTATAGGAATGGGAAGAAGCAATTTTGGAATGACAGAGGAAGGACTTCCGAAAACCTGCTCCTCCATAAAAGTAATGAGAACAATGCAAAAACAGCCAAACACAACTTTTTCACAACTATGGGAATTAACCAAACTTCCAAAATTCCAAGGAGCACGTGAACAAGAAATGTGGTTGAAACTTGGTTGAATGTGGTTGAAGCTATGAACACTGTGGTGCTGAAACTTGCCCTAATCCCATTGCCTTCTCTGAGCTCCATGAGAGCCATGAAAACCAAAAGCCTTGAAACTGCATTGCTATGAAAAACAGCAGCCTAGAAGCCACTGAAGGGGAGCAGAACAGATGTGGAGTTCCCCAAAACCTTCATCACCAGAGAATTACCAGCATTTGACCAGTCGGCAGCTCACTAGAAGGGTCCATAATCAGAGTTTGTCTTTATTTGACCTAAGGGCTCTCTCTGTGTAGATAGTCCAAGCCCCATGGTGTTTATCAGAAACAATCAGTAGCAATTATTTAACCTCACAGCTGCCTAAGGCAGCATTATTAGTTGGGACTAACAAGAGGCTGACAATAAAACTTAAAAGATAAAACTGACTTCCGGGAAGATGGCGGACGAGTAAGACATGGGAATCTCTTCTCCAGAAAAATAGCTAGAGGACAAGCTGAAACAGCCCCGAAAAAGATCTTCTAGGGTTTAGGACAGCAGGTGAAGGCTGCACACCACCCAGAAGAGAGAGGGACAGAAGAGGGAAATCGTGACTACAGAACTGTGAGTTGCAAGTAGCAGCTTCTGCTGCTGCCGGCACCCTCCCCCACACTTTTCAGAATTCTCGGGCCCCTGGGCCTGCGACCACAGACAAAGGGGGCTTCAGGGATCTGCCACTCTCGGAAAGGGGAGAGAGAGGGACACAGCCTTAGGCTGACTCGGGTTCTGACCTGAAATTTGGGCTGCAGAACCCACGGACCCTTCCACACAGTGGTTTGCCCTGGGAGCCTGGAAAGGACTGGAGAAATCCGATCCTCGCAACCTCCCTCTCTTCTAGCCTGGACTAGTTGCTGAGGACACCACGGGAGAGGGGAGAGAGAGCCTGGGGCTGACCCTGCTTTGGACTCCCAGGTTTGGTCTGCCCTGTCCCGAGAGCCCTTCCAGGCTGGGTGAGGCTGCGCCATTGTTTGCCTTGGAGCCTGCAAGGGGATAAAGATATACAAACCTCCCAATCTCCTCCTCTACTAACAGGGACTGATTGTTGAGGATTCAGAAGGGAGTGGAAATATTTCCTAGCTGGGAAAAGGGGGGCGCTACGAGAGAAGTCTGGAGAACTGTCTCAGAAAGTTTGAATTACAGGGCTCCTAGCCCCCAGACAGGAAGCTCTATCACATTGATCTGGTCTGTGTCACAACAAATACACTCTGACCAGGCATTGACTTGAGAGCTGCCAACAAGCGCCATCTCCTGGCAGACCAAGGAAGTACATATAAGAAAATTAATAAGTAAGAGAGTCTTTTCCTGGCCTCTATAGCCTCCCTGCCCAAGGCGTTAGGAAACGACTCTACAACAAATTACTGGGTCCAGTGCCCAGTTTAGAGCAACCAGCAGAAAAATCCTAACAATCAAGGTTGACCCAAAAATCAAAGAGCGGTGGTAACTCACAGCCTCCTGCCACTAAAACCCCATAAAAGAGAAATAGATAGAGCATCTAAGTAAAATACAAACTAACCAGATGCCTAAGCACCAACAAAAAATTACGGGCCATACTAAGAAAATAGAAGACATGGCCCAAGAAGAGGAATACAGCAAAGTCCCAGAAGAGATGCAGAATTTGAGAGAACTAATCAGTGAGATGAGCACACATTTCCAAAATCAAATTAATGAGATGAAAGAGAATGTAGTTAAAGAGATCAATGACATCAAGAAGTCATTGCGCGAATGTAAAGAAGAATTTGAAATCGTGAACAGAAAAGTAACAGAGTTCATGGGAAGGAAAGACACAATAGGTGAAGTCAAAAATACATTTGAGGGAAGCGGCTGTGGCTCGATCAGTGGGGCTCCCGTTTACCATATGGGAGGCCCGGGGTTCGGTTCCCGGGGCCTCCTGGTGGGGGCGGGCCTGCCGGCGTGGCGTGGTTGGCTGACCCAGCGAGCGCGGGCAGCAGGGGGGGGATAAATGAATAAATAAGTAAAATCTTTAAAAAAAAAAAAAAAAAAGTTAAAAAAAAAAATAAAATAAACAGTGTTTATTTTAAAAAAAAAATACATTTGAGGCATACAACAGCAGACTCGAAATGATAGAAGAAAGAATAAGTGATACTGAAGACAGAGCAGCTAAAATTGAAGAGAGAAAAGAACACAGAGAGAAAAGAATGGAAAAAATTGAGCAGGGGCTCAGAGAGTTGAATGACAACACAAAACACAAGAACATACATGTCATGGGAGTTCCAGAAGGAGAAGAGAAAGGAAAAGGGGCAGAAAGAGTATTTGAGGAAATAATAGCTGAAAATTTCCCAACTCTCACGAAAGAAATGAACTTTCATGTCCAAGAAGCACACTGTACCCCAATAAGAATAAATCCAAATAGACCTACACCAAGACACATATTATTCAGAATGTCAAATGTAAAAGATAAAGAGAAAATTCTCAGAGCAGCAAGAGAGAAGCAAACGATCACGTACAAAGGACGTCCAGTAAGACTTTGTGCAGATTTCTCTTCAGAAGCCATGGAGGCGAGAAGACAGTGGTATGATACAATTAGGAAACTGAAAGAGAAAAACTGCCAGCCGAGAATTCTTTATCCAGCAAAACTGTCCTTCAAATATGAAGGTGAATATAAAGTATTCACAAACAAAAACTAAGAGAGTTTGCAAAAAAGAATCCACCTTTGCAGGAAATATTAAAGGAAGCCTTAGAACCTGAAAGAAAAAGACAGGAGAGAGAGGCTTGGAGGAGAGTATAGAAGAAAGAAAAGCAGAAAGGATAACCAAAAGAGTAAAAAGAAAGACAAAAATAAGATGACATATGAAAACCAAAGAATAAAATGGAGGAAATAAATAGTGCATTTTCAGTAATATCATTGAATGTGAATAGATTAAATTCCCCAATCAAAAGATACAGGCTGACAGAATGGATAAAAAAACATGAGCCATCTATATGCTGCTTACAAGAAACTCACCTCAGACACAAGGATACAAGCCGGCTGAAAGTAAAAGGTTGGAAAAAGATAATCCATGCGAATAGTAAACAGAAAAGAGCAGGGGTAGCTATACTAATATCAGACAAAACAGACTTCAAATGTAAAAAAGTGATAAGAGATGCGGAAGGCCATTATATATTAATAAAAGGGACGATCCTCCAGGAAGATATAACAGTCATAAATATCTACGCACCTAACCAGGGTGCCCCAAAATATATGAGACAAACTCTGGCAAAACTGAAGGGAGAAATAGACATTTCTACAATCATCGTCGGAGATTTCAACACCCCTCTCACATCATTAGATAGAACAACTAGACAGAAGATCAACAAGGAAACAGAGAACTTGAACAATATGATAAACAAGTTAGACCTAACAGACATATACAGAACACTGCATCCAAACTCAGCGGATTATACATTCTTCTCAAGTGCTCATGGATCTTTCTCCAGGATAGACCACATGTTAGGTCACAATACAGCTCTCAATAAATATAAAAAGATTGAAATTATACAAAGCATCTTCCCAGATCATAATGGAATGAAACTAGAAATCAATAACAGACAGGAAAAAAAGTAAATTTGCAAATGTGTGGAGACTGAACAACACACTCCTAAATATTCGGTGGGTCAAAGAAGAAATTGCAAATGAAATCAGTAAATATATTGAGACAAATGAAAATGAGAACACAACATATCAAAACTTATGGGATACAGCAAAGGCAGTCTTGAGAGGGAAATTTATAGCCCTAAATGTCTATATTAAGAAACAAGAAAGAGCTAAACTCAAAGATTTAACTGAATAACTTGAGAAACTAGAGAAAGAACAGCAAACCAATCCCAAAGCAAAAAGAAGGAAAGAAATAATAAAGATTAGAGCAGAAATAAATGAAAATGAGAACAAAAAAGCAATAGAGAAAATCAACAAAATCAAAAGCTGGTTCTTTGAGAAAATCAATAAGATTGACAAACCCCTCGCTAGACTAACAAAGAAAAAAAGAGAGAAGATGCAAATAAATACAATCAGAAATGAAAGGGGGGAAATTACAAATGACCTCACAGAAATAAAAAGAATCATAAGAGGATATTATGAGAAACTATATGCCAACAAACTAGACAACCTGGATGAAATGGACAAATTTCTAGAAACTCATAACCAACCTACACTGACACAACAAGAAATACAAGAACTTAACAAACCAATCACAATTAAGGAGATTGAATCCGTCATCAAAAATCTCCCAGCAAAGAAAAGTCCAGGACCAGGTGGCTTCACAGGTGAGTTCTACCAATCATTTCTAAAAGAATTAACACCAATCCTGTTTAAACTCTTCCAAAAAGTTGAAGAGGAGGGAAAATTACCCAACACATTTTATGAAGCCAACATCACCCTTAATACCAAAGCCAGATAAAGATTCCACAAGAAAAGAAAATTACAGACCAATCTCTCTCATGAACATAGATGCAAAAATTCTCAACAAAATACTTGCAAATCGAATCCAACAGCATATCAAAAGACTTATACATCACGACCAAGTGGGATTTATTCCTGGTATGCAAGGCTGGTTCAACATGAGAAAATCAATCACTGTAATACACCATATTAACAAATTGAAGGAAAAAACCACATGATCATCTCAATAGATGCAGAAAAGGCATTTGACAAAATCCACCATCCTTTTTTGATAAAAATACTTCAAAAGATAGGAATAGAAGGAAAATTCCTCAATATGATAAAAGGCATATATGAAAAACCCACAGCCAACATCATACTCAATGGGGAAAGGTTGAAAGCTTTCCCCCTAAGATCAGGAACAAGACAAGGATGCCCACTGTCACCATTGTTATTCAACATTGTACTAGAAGTTCTAGCTAGGGCAATTAGACAAGACAAAAAAATTAAAGGCATCCAAATAGGAAAAGAGGAAGTAAAATTCTCACTGTTTGCGATGACATGATCCTGTATTTAGAAAATCCTGAAGTATCCACAACAAAGCTACTTGAACTAATAAATGAGTTCAGCAAAGTAGCAGGATATAAGATCAACACGCAAAAATCAGTAATGTTTTTGTACACTAGTACTGAACAATCTGAGGAGGAAATCAGGAAGAAAATTCCATTTTCAATAGCAACAAAAAGACTCAAATACCTAGGAGTTAATTTAACCAAGGAAGTACAGGATCTATATGCAGAAAACTACAAAACAATGCTAAAAGAAATTTAAAAAGACCTAAACAAATGGAAAGACCTTCCGTGTTCATGGATTGGAAGAATAAATATCGTGAAGATGTCAATCTTGCCCAAACTGATTTATAGATTCAATGCAATACCAATCAAAATCCCAACAGCTTAAAAAATACAAAGAAAGAAAATTTAAAAAAAATAAAAAAGAAAAAAAAAGAAAAAAATACAAAGAAAATCAACAGCTTACTTTACAGAATTAGAGAAGGCAATTACCAAATTCATCTGGAAGGGTAAGTGCACCCAAATAGCCAAAAGTATTCTAAAAAAGAAGAGCAATGTGGGAGGAATTTCACTGCCTGACCTTGAAACATATTACAAAGGTACAGTGGTCAAAACAGCATGGTACTGGCATAAAGGTAAACACATTGATCAGTGGAATAGAATTGAGAATCCAGCAATAAACCCTCACCTATATAGTCAACTGGTTTTTGACAAACCTACCAAGCCCACGCTGATGGGAAAAAACAGTCTCTTCAACAAATGGTGTTGGGAGAACTGGATATCTATAACCAAAAGAATGAAAGAGGACCCCTATCTCACCCCCTATACAAGAATCAACTCAAAATGGATCAAAGATCTAAATATAAAAGCCAGGACCATAAAACTACTAGAAGAAAATGTAGGGAAACATCTTCAAGACCTTGTAGTAGGTGGTGGTTTCTTGGACTTCACACCCAAAGCACGTGCAACAAAAGAAAAAGTAGATAAATGGGACCTCCTCAAAATTCAACACTTTTGCACCTCACAGGACTTTGTCAGAAGGGTGAAAAGGAAGCCAACTCAATGGGAAAAAATATTTGGAAATCACATATCTGATAAGGGTTTAATATCCAGGATATATAAAGAGATGTTACAACTCGACAATAAAAAGACAAATGACCCAATTATAAAATGGGCCAAAGACTTGAATAGACATTTCTCCGAAGAAGAAATACAAATGGCAAAAAAACACATGAAGAAATGCTCAACATCACTCATGATTAGGGAAATGCAAATCAAAACTACAATGAGATATCATTTCATACCTATCAGAATGGCCACTATTAAAAAGACAGAGAACTACAAGTGTTGGAGAGGATGTGGAGAGATAGGAACACTTCTTCACTGTTGGTGGGAATGCAGGATGGTACAACCACTATGGAGGACTGTTTGGCAGTTCCTAAAGAAGGTGAATATAGACTTGCCACGGTGACCCTGCAATACCACTACTGGGTATATACCCAGAAGAACTGAGAGCAGTGACACGAACAGACATCTGCACACCGATGTTCATAGCCACATTATTCATCATTGCCAAAAGTTGGAAACAACCCAGGTGTCCATCAGCAGATGAATGGATAAACAAACTGTGGTCTAGTCACACGATGGAATATTATGCAGCTGTAAGAAGAAATGAAGTCATAAAGCATATGGCAACATGGATGAATCTGGAGGACATTATGTCGAGTGAAGCAAGCCAGACACAAAAGGACAAATACTGTATGAATGCATTACTATGAACCAAATATATTGTGTAATATATTACACACACAAAAAAAACAAAAACACAAACAAAAAACAAAACAACAACAAAAAAATTTACATGTATCCATTACATTTAATTGAGAAATGTAGTGCTCGCTTCGGCAGCACATATACTAAAATTGGAACGATACAGAGAAGATTAGCATGGCCCCTGCGCAAGGATGACACGCAAATTCGTGAAGCGTTCCATATTTTTGGTTCTCATGAGAAAAAGAATAAACGCTTGAATGAAAAAAAAAAAAAAAAAAATTGAGAAATGTATATATTTATTCATCTGTGTTTACTTTTTAGTTTTTAATTGCTTATGTTTTCAATTATTAAATATAGAAAATAAAGTTAAAAAAAATAAAAAATTAAAAAAATTTAAAAAATTAAAAATAAAAAAACAATTAATTACCTTCTAAAAAGTAAGTAGTCACCAGGCCCAAAAGGCTTAGTTACTGAATTCTACCATACATTCAAGGAAGATATAATGCTAATTCTACAAAAACTTTTCCAGAAAAAGAGGAGCAGGAATACTTGTCAAACTATTCTATGAGGTTAGAATTATCTGCTTCCAATAAGAGTCATTACAAGAAAAGGAAACTAAAGAACACAGCCCCCCATGAAAATATATGCAATATTCTAAACAAAAGCTTAGCAAATCAAATTAAAGAGTATATAATACATAGGAACAAGTGGGATTTACTCCAGGAATACAAAGCTTATTTAACATGTAAAAATCACATAGCTAAGATTTTAAAAAATCCTATGATCATTTTAATAGATGCAGAAGTCTTTGTCCAAGGCATACACAATCAAATTGTCCCATCTTCAAATACTGTATGAATGCGTTACTATGAACCAAATACATTGTGTAACATATTGTTTGATTAAAAAAAAAAAATTATATGTATCCATTAAATTGAGAAATGTATATATTTATTCATCTGTGTTTACTTTTTAGTTTTTAATTGTTTATATTTTCAATTATTAAATGTACAAAATAAAGTTTAAAAAATGTTTAAAAAAAAAATTGTCCCATCTTTGGCCAGGAGAAATGTCTTAGACTGGGTTCACTGGAAACAGAATCTGAGGCAGAATTTTATGCAAAAGCTGTTGAAGGGCACTCTTGGGAGATACACCTGTAAGAGAGCAAGTGAGGCAGAACTGGCAAGGGGAGAAAATAAGCTACAATGCAGTTGCAACTGAGGTCTCAACTGATCCTACAAAAAGCCCTTCCAAGTTGTCCCAAATTGAGGCAAGGAGTCTGGGCCTTTGTAACCCAGTGTGGTGGTTTGGAACTGTGTGTATTCCAGAAAATCATGTTCTTAAAGCAAATCCATTCCTGAGGGTGTAAACCTATTTTAAGTATGATGAAGTTACTTCAGTTGAGGCATACCCCAGGGTGGGTCTTAATCCTCATACTCAAGTCTATTAGAAGAGAACAAAATTCAGACAGTAAGAAAGCCATGGAAGCATGAAGCTGAAAACAATGAAACCTGGAAGAGAAGGGAGAAACCACAAGAGGCTGACATGTGCCTTGCCATGTGGGAGAGGAGTCAAGGATCAATGGCAGCCAGTTCTTCGGGAAGAAAGCATCACCTTGATTTCAACATTTTTCTCACCCTCAAAATTGTAAGCTAATAAATTCCCATTGTAAAGCCAACACATTTCTTATCTGCTTTCAGCAGCCTAGCAAACTAAAACACCCACCTTCACCAATCACTTGTTATAGGTTACTCTCTGTAAAAGGGGCATAGTCTTGAGCTAATTGATTCCTTGCAACTGAATTATCTCCTTGGAGGGGATGCAGCTAGAATCAATATTTGCATAGCTGGGAATAGATGCATCTTCTCTGTAAATGGGGTCTAAGGGAACACAACATATCCACTGCAGGAAGCCTCTTGAAATTGGATTCTGAATTGTTTGGACACAATTCTAATGGTCTTGGATCACTTCCTTCCTATCTGGTATGACATGGCATTTCAGACCATTTTATACATTCCCTGCTCCAGAATGGAAATTTTCCAAGTTATTTTTCCAAAAAGCCCTGGTTTCATTTGGTGGAAATTGTATTTCAAGACCACAGTCTGGTACTAGGAATGATCATTGTAACATGTTCTTTATGACTAGAAGCCCACAGGGTTCCTTTCCTTTCCTTTTTCTCTAAAGCCCAGGAATTTTAGCATTGCCTGCCACACAAACTCCTCCTTTTCCTGTGTTACCTATTTCTTTCAGAGGGTAGCTCCAACACCATCACCCAAGCCCCTTACTTATCCTAATGACCATGTCTTCCCTCTTATATGCAGTCTGTATCTTATTTGTGGCTCCAGCCCCTTGTCTGATTTATAAAAAGTACCCCAAAAATCATTTTTGGAAAAAATAAAAATAGCTAACATTTACTTAGCACTTGTTCTGTTCTCTGGGAAACCATGCCTGGCTTCTCTGGTAACCAGGGGCTCCTCTTCAGTAATCAGCCCGCTTGAATGGAATCTCTGTTTCCCCAGAACAAGAAACACATCCTAATATCATCCAGACCAAAGGGCATCCATGTGGGACCATAAACTTCCCAGAGCCCGGGATTTTTCCTATAGCAGGGGCTGTAAGCCTTGTCTACCCACTTGTTCTTTTTCTTCTTCATCAAAGCAACCTGGAAAGGAAAAGGACAGAGCAATGAGTTGAGAGATGAGCAAGAGCAAGGACTAAGGTGACATTCATTCATTTCACAAATATTTCCTTAATACCTGCTCTTTACCAAGCCTGGAGCTGCAGGATGGAAGATAGATAATAAGGCAGTCCCCTGGCCTTGAACAAAATGCCAAGTAGTAGAAACCCGAGAAAGGAGCAGGCACACACGGAGACAGGGAAGTCTGGGCAAAAGCATGTTTCACAGCCCAAGGTAGCCGACAGTAGAGTGTCTTGCAAGAAGAGAATGCTTGTGCTGGGCCTTCAAAGATGACAAGGAAGAGAGAAGGAAATGAGCAATAATGGCATTCCCAGTAGAGGGGAAAACATGGAAAAGAATAAGGTGGCTTGTTCTGAAAGAACTGCCTAGCTAGGTATTCCAACAGAAACATGGCTTACTGGTATCAATGTACTGGCTGGAGTTTAGAAAAGAGGGCAGACCAGCCCCAACTCCGTTGGGCAGCAGGTGACACTATCAGACCACCCACTTTGGCCCACTGTGATCTGGGAGCTCTCGCAATGGCCGAGTGAGAGTGGGTGAGCAGGAGATACAGGCTAGAGGATGATCAGAAACCACTTAGGTGACTCTGGGACATCAGGCAGGCTACATGCGCAAAAGTACTTGTGTGCAATAACATACAAACACACACACACAGTTCCTGCCTCCACATACAACCCTAAGAGGGGGAACTCAGCTCTTCAGGCTCATTAGATCTTCAAGGCATATGTGCAGCATAGCAGCAAAAAGGGGTGCTAGGAGGTGTGCCGTGTCCCACTCCCTGTCCCTCTTAATCCTGTGCTGCAGAGGCTTTTAACTCAACTAAAATAATACCAGCTATAGTGATGCTACTAAGGCCAGGCAGCAGGATCTATGGTTCTCCACTAGATTTAGATCTGGGTAGCCAGGCTCCCCACCTATTGCTCATCTCAAAGTTTAAAGTGGACAATGAATATCTTCCTTATGTAAATGGGAAATGCGTTGTCCTCAGATCATGTTATATGTGAGCAGAGATACAGAACACACAGGGGACTCTCAAGAATTTATTCAGGGAAGCGGCTGTGGCTCAATCAGTAGGGCTCCCGTTTACCATATGGGAGGCCCCGGGTTCGGTTCCCGGGGCCTCCTGGTGAGGGCAGGCCCGCCCGCACGGCGTGGTTGGCTGACCCAGCGAGCACAAGCAGCAAGGGGGGGATAAATGAATAAATAAATAAAATCTTTAAAAAAAAAAAAAAAAAAGCATTTATTCAGTTGACTCTTGAATCCCGGCTCTCCATAAGTTCTCAACACAACTGGGTGTCGCTGGACGTGGCCACTAGGGCACTGAGGAAGGGGGTTCCAGGGCTGCGTTGTCCCACCTGAGCCTGTATGACAGAGGCTGTCCTTTCACAGATGGATCCACACTGGGATGCAAGGGAACTTCCCCCAGCCCAAAGAGCTGAGTCCAATATGGAAATCCCCAGCCTTGTACCACAGCAGGGAGATGGCGATGCCTTCTTCACTCTCTCATTTCTGGTAGATGTTCTCCAAAATTTCCATGAATCATCAGCTCCACCTGGCAGGTCAGCTGACCCTCTGGCTGGGATCTTTTACAGCCAAGGTTTGAGTGTGGCTCAGACAGGTGACGGGTGCAGTGGGCTGGGACACATCCCAGGCCCCAGCCTCGCTGCCACGCTCTGTTGTGTGGGTCTCCACAGGGTTGATGGATGCCAGTCAGAATGTGAGGAAAGTGCAGAAAGAAGCATGGGAGGTCGAAGGAGAGGCTTAGTGCAAGAACCAGAAACTGGAGGGGAGTGTGCTGGGCCATCACAGGGTCACCAGGATGCTCAGGGGCAGCACCAGTAACAGGCCTAAGGAGAGGGAGGACACTGGGTCCAGAGAGGAAGCCTGACTCAACAGAGTAATGAGCCAGTCCCTGAAGTAACTAACTTCTGAATAAACTCCAGGATATCCTTTGCGACCACAGGCAATGCCCCAGCTCACAATGCCCACTTGGGTCCAGGTGTCGTTATATTCACAGACCAGGGGGCCCCCAGAATCTCCCTGGAGAAAGAGA
>JAKSZT010041017.1:6580-25481 GCA_026826555.1 Tolypeutes matacus | reverse complement strand
TAGATTCTCTCATATGCAACTCCTCTTTTCTGGGTACTAAAATCTTTTATCAGGATTAGTTTTTTGGGCTGCAAGTGGTAGATGACCCAAAATAACAATGGCTTGAACAGGGTAAAAGAAGTTTAAAGGTTGGAAGTTCATGACTGGTAGGACAGTTTCCCAGATTTTCAAGGACTTGGACTTTTACCTACTATCTTGCTCTTCACCATTATCAACACATGGCTTCCTGAATGACGACTTGAGCTCCAGCCATCGCATCCACCTTCCAGCCAGAAAGAAAAGAAAGAGGATAAGAAGGGTGAGCCCTTCCCAGAAGTCACACAACTTTTCTCATTGGCTTGATCTTAGACACGTGAACACATCCACATAAATGGATGCAAGGGAGGATTAAAGGTGAAGTTTTATTCCAGGAAGCAATTTGGCTGACTTAAAACCAAGGGCTCTAAATCTAAGAATTAATGAGAGCATTAGGGAGGGAACTGAGAAGTCTCTGCCACACCCTATTTGCACAGGGGATGCAAGAAGAAAGAGGGACTCAGAGCATGGCAAACTTCTATATTATTTGTGGAACTTTATAAGTTATGTTAGGCTACTAGAAGATAGTATAACTTTAAACACAATGGAGGAAAGGCAACTTACTCAATAGAGATATAAAGAGAAACAAAATTAAAGTAGGAAAAATAGAAAATACAAAACAAGACGGCAATAATGAATCCTGATAAAAGAGCATTTGCAGTTAAGTATGAATTGGTTAAATACATCAGGCTAAAACAAGTTTTTTCAAAGAGAAGAAAAGAATATGGTTCAGAGATATACTATCTTAAGAGACAAATTTACAAGAAAAAGATTCAGACAAGTTGGAAACAGAGTGATTGAAAAGAAGTACCATGCTAATATGAACCAAAAGAAAGGTGGGGTAGAAATTTGTTCTCAGGTCATAACATTTAAAGCAAAGGACTGAAAGGTATCTTATTTGCAGTAAATACAGAAAATTCACTATCTACTGCTGGTGGGAATGTAGAATGGTGCAGCCATTGCATAGAACTGTTTGGCGGCTCCTCAGGAAGCTAAATATAGATCTGCTATTTGACCCAGTAATCCCACTGCTGGGTATATATCCAGAAGAACTGAAAGCTGGGACATGAGAGATATAGCATGCCAATGTTCATAGCGGCATTATTCACTATTGCCAAAAGTTGGACACAACCCAAATGTCCATCAGATGAATGGATAAGCAAACTGTGGTATATTCATACAATGCTGTATTACTCAGCTATAAGAAGGAATGCAGTATTAACACCCAGGATAACATGGATGAATCTTGAAGACCTTATGTTGAGTGAAGTGAGTCAGGCACTGAAGGACAAATATTACGTGAACTCACTGATATGAATTAAGCAAATTGAGCAGACTCACAGAGCGAGAGTCTGGAAGATAGGTTTACAGGAGACAGAAAGGGAGTCGAGGGTGATAAAAGGTATCTTTTATGTAGTAAACACAGAAAATAATCAAGATGATGCAATGATAAACCCTTGAGCTATAAAGTAACAGGTGACCAACTTACAGAGAATAAGAACTTTTTAATACAATCTTCTTAAGGAACTGATAAAATGAACATGCAAAATTGAGCCAAGATATAAAAGATTTGACTACCACTGCTAATAATCCTGGCCTAATAGCTATCTGAAGAATTTTACAACTACTAACAGAGAACACCATCCTTACTGAGCACATAGGGAATCTTCATAAACAAGGCCACAAAGGAAGACCAATAAAATCCAAGAAATCAGTGTTATAAGGATTACGTTCTTCGGCCACAAGACATTATTAAGATCAATTTTTTAAAGTGTCAAAAAATCTCATGTTACTGAAACAAAACCAAAAACAAAACCCTGCTAACTGGCCATTCTATTAAAAGCAAATCATGAGGGAATAAATGAATATTTAGAGCTCAATGGCAATGAAAGCACTGCATATCAAAGTGTGTGAGGCAGCCATAGCAGTCCTAGAACTTAATTTATAATCTTCCCTGTATCAGAAAATAAAGAATACTGATAACAAATGAACTAATTATTCAAATCGAAGGTGAACTAGATCAACAGAGTAAACAAAATGAAAGGGTTTTGGAGAATGGAGGAAATAATGGGAAAATGGCATTAGAAGTCAATAAAATAGAGAAAAGGTTATAGAGAAGATTAACAGAATCAGAATTCCAATGGAATGGGTGTAGCTTAGTGGTTGAGTGCCTGCTTCACATGTACAAGGTTGCAATTTCAATCCCTGGTTGCTCTTAAAACAGAATCAGAATTTCATTCTTTGAAAAGACTGATAGATAACATTCTAGTAGGACAGAATAAGATTTAAAAAAAGAAAGCAAAATACAGAATGAAAAAGGGAGAGCAATTAACACAGACTTTTTTTTAATTGTAAAAGAACATTATAAAACCTGTCTGCCAACTTCTACTGCTGGCCAATGAAGAGTAACAGACCAGATTGACCCTCCTGCCTGAAGCAACCACAAATGAGACAGAAATATGAGACAATGATATTCAAGACACTAGACACCATGCCACAAATAACAGTATTTCTGTTATTTTTCTGGGAAACAAACAAGATGAGCCCTAAGATTGCCCCAGTTTACTGTCTTTGAGAGAGATTCCAGGACCCAGTGCAGAGAGAGAGACAACCCAGGCAGAGTCCAGCAGGTGAGCAGTGAAGCCGAGAAGCCAGTGACACCGAGGCAGTTATGCTGACAGAGTACTGGAGGGAAGGAAGCTGCACAGAGACAGAACTCCAAAGGTCTGCAGAATGTCCCCCTTGAGTATTGAACTGAGTAGTGGTCATTGTGTGCATGCGTGTGTGTGTGAAGAAAGTATCTGAACCTGGGTAGATCACCCACTAAATGATGAGCGGTAACACAGGGCCAGGAATAGTGCCTGTTCCCATCAGCCAGATTGGAAAAGCTTAAGATTCATGGAGCATTGGTAGAGTACTCAGGAAATTGTTACCTCAACAGTGGGGAATAATTTGCCCCAGACTGAGAGCTGCTCCAGTATGTCCTAATAAATCTTAAAAGCAAATTTGAACACATCAAACTGTTTCCAAGTAACTTAACTATAACCCAGAACAAAGCTCAAGAATAGTTATAAGAATATGAAAATATCCAAGGCCTAACAGGGTAAAATTCACAATGTGCGGCATCCAATTAAAGAATATCAGGCATACAAAGAAGGATAAAAATTCAACCCAAAAATGAGGAAAATAATTAACCAATAAAAATTGACCCAGAACTGACACAGATATAAATGCACCAACAAGGTGCATTTATAAATTTAAATTATACACATACTTATATATTCAAAAATTTAAGTAGAGACATTGAAGACTTAAGACCGAAATGAAACTTCTAGAAATGAAAACTACATGGGAAGCGGCTGTGGCTCAATCACTGGGGCTCCCGTTTACCATATGGGAGGCCCCGGGTTCGGTTCCCGGGGCCTCCTGGTGAAGGCAAGCCTGCCCGCACGGTGTGGTTAGCTGACCCAGTGAGCACAAGCAGCAAGGGGGGGATAAATGAATAAATAAATAAAATCTTTAAAAAAAAAAAAAAAAAGAAATGAAAACTACAATGTGTACGATGAAAGAAAACTGAAGGAAATTATCAGCATATTAAACATTGCAGAAGAAAGGTTTAGTGAACTTGAAGACATAACAATAAAAACTATCCAAAATGAAATGAGAGAAAAGGGAGAGTAAACATATATTAATAAATAATAAATATAGAAATATACAGACAAATAAACGGAGCATCAGTGAGCTGTGGGTCTAATATGTACATATCCCCAAAATAGAGGGTGGGATCAAAAGTATTTAAAGAAATGATGGCCAAACATTTTCCCAATTTCATGAAAACTATAAAACCACAGAGCCAATAAGCTCAATGAACACCAAACAAAGAAAACATGAAGAAAACTAGACCAAAACACAATCAGATTAAATTGCACCAAAGAGAGGTAAAGGAACTACATAGGGACAAAATAAGGATAAGAGCAGATTTTTCATCAGAAAGTTAGAAGAGAGTCAAGCAACACTTTTAAGTACTGAAAGAAGAACAAGACTGCCAAAGTAGAATTCTATTCCAGAAAAAAGTCCTTAAGAATAAAGGTGGCATAGACTTGTTCCAGACATACAAAGTCGAAAAACTTCAGACCTACCAAACAAGAATTGTAAAAGGAACCCTTTTAGGTCAAAGGAAAATTATACCAGATGGGAATCTTCATTTACACAAAGGAATGAAGAACAGTGGGAAAATTAACTACATGGGTAAATAGAATATGGTATTTTTATTTTATGTAAATATCTTTAAAAGATAATGGACTGGTTCAATAAAATGGTTAGCAATGTACAGCGGGGCTTATAACATATGCATACTAAAGGTGTATGACAACAAAAATCAGGAGGGAGAGAAATGTGTATATTGTCAGAAGGTTTTTTTATATATGAAGTAGCATAACATCATATGCAGGTAAACTGTAATAAGTTAAAGATTTCTACAATAAACCCTAAAACAACCACTAAAATAATAAAACAAAGCATTTTGGCTAGTAAGCCAACAAAGAAGACAAAATAAAATCATTTAAAAACTCATTCCAAAAGAAAAGTTATAAAGGAAAAGGAGAAACAAAAAGCAGATGGGACAAATAGGTTTACATGTAAACTTATCAACAATCACATTAAATGTAAGTGGTCCAAATAGCACAATTAAAAGGCAGAGATTGTCAGATTGGATGATAAAGGAAAGGCCGGCTCCATACTGTCTACAAGAATCTCACTGCAAATATAAAGACACTAATAGATTAAAATCAAAAGAGTGGAAAAAGATATGATATGCTAACATTATTCAAAAGAAAGTTAGAGTGACTATATTAATATCAGACAAGTAGACATCAGTGCCAAGAATGTTAAAAGGGATAAAGAAGATGATTTCAAAAACAATAGAGGGATTAATTCATCAAGTGAATGTAACAATACTAAACGTTAATGATTTATAAATTGAAGGATAAATAATACCAATTCTATAAATCAGGTCCAAAAAAATAGAGGAGAATGGAACACTGCCCAACAAATGTTATGAGGCCAGCATTACCCTAACACCAAGGCCAGTCACACATTACAAGAAGAGTAAACTAAAGGCCAACATGTCTCATAAACATAGACACAAAAATTCTTAAACAGTAGCAAATCTAATCAGAAATATGCAAGTTTGATTTATCCCATGAATGTGAGGCTGGGTCAACGTTTGCAATCAATCACTGTAATTTATTTCATTAAGAGATTAAATAAGAAAAATAATATGGTCATACCAACAGATGCAGGAAAAGATTTTGAAAAAATTCACCATGTCTTTATGATAAAAATTCTCACCACACTAGAAATGTTTAATGTTTAAATCTACAGAATCCTTAATAGTGTGAGACTGCATGGTTTCCCCCTTAAAATCAGGAAAAAGAGAAGGATGCCCTTTCTCATTACTCCTATTTAAAAAAGCGATGGAAACAATAGCAAATGAAATAAAAGTAAGTCACAGAAATAAAAGAATAGAGATTAGAAAGGAAGAAAGAAAAGTAAGTTAATTTACAGACAACTTGATGGATGATGCAGAAAATCCCATGGAATACACAGAAAAAATGCTGGACCTAATGAGTACTTAACAAATTTGCAGGGTACAGTCAATACACAAAAATTTAATTGTGTACCCATTTATCACTAATGAGGACACAAATTTTGAGATTTAAAAAATACCATTTATGATAACACTAAAAAAGCCCAAATACTCTGGTATAAATCTAATAAAATATGTGCAGGATATGTATGTGGAAAACTACAAAAAATAAAAATAAAAAAAAATTTAAAAAAAAGATCCTAAATAATTGGAAAAAGATATCATGTGCATGATTGGAAGACACAATATTGTTAAGATGCCATTTCTTCCCAATTTGATCTATAGAATCAGTGCAATCCTAGTAAAAATTCCAGCAAGCTTTTGTGATTCTAAAATTTACATGGAAAGGCAAAAGACTGGAATATATGTCAATCCTGAAAATGAATCAAGTTAAAAGAGTCATATTACACAATTTCAAGACTTACTATAAGGCTACAGGAAAAAAAATAAAGACAGTGTGGTATTGGTAAAAGGACAGACACATACATCAATGGAATTGAATAAAAAGCCTATAAATAGATGCTGAAAAATATGGCCAATTTTATTTACAAAATGGAAATGGTCTTTTCAACAAATGGTACTGGAATAATTGGACACCCATCTTCAAAAAGAACCATAACATATACCTCACATTTGACACAAAAAGTAACTCAAAATGGATCAAAGATCTAAAGGAAAAACTTAAAGCTATAAAGCTTCTAGAGAAAACAAGGGAGAAAGTTTTTGTGACCTAGGGTTTGGCAATGAGCTTTTGGATACAACCCCAAAAGCAAGATCCATGAAAGAAAAAAATAAGACATTATCAAAATTTTAAACTTTTGCTCTGAAAAGACAATGTTAAGAAAGTGAAACAATGAGCACAAAGAACAAGTAGACAGATGAGGGAGCCATCTCAGGGGAGAGGAAAAATAAATAAATCTTAAAAAGAGAGGGAAAAGACAAGACACAGTCTGTGAGGAAATATTTCCAAATTAATTATCTGATAAAGACTAATATCTAGACTCTATAAAGTACTCTTAAAACTCAACAGTAAGAAAACAGTAAGTAAAAGGCAAAAGATATGACCAGACACTTCACAGACATATGAATTGCAAGTAAGCATATGAAAACATACTCAACACCACTAGTCATTAGAGAAATTCAAATTAAACTCCAGTGAGACACTACTATACACCTATAATATAATGGAAAATTAGAAAAACAAAAACAAAAACACTGACCATATCAAACACAGGTGAGGATGCAGAGCAACAGGAACTCTGATTCTTTGTTGCTGGAAATGCAAAATAGTACTGCATTGGAAGGTGGTTTAGCATTTTCTTTTAAAGTTAAGTATAGATTTACCACATGGTCCAGCAATCACACTCAAGGTATATATCCAAGAATAAAAAAATTCTGTTCATGCAAAAATATGTACACAAATATTTATATCAATCTTATTGATAATTGACAAAAATTGGAAGCAGCCAAGGTATTTTTCAGTCAGAGAATAGTTACACTGTGGTACATCCATACAATGGAATAGTATTTAGCAAAAAAAAAAAAAAAAAAAAAAAAGAACAATATATTGATTTGTCCAGTAACAACGGTTTTATATCCATTGTGCTATGCAAAGAAAGCCAGACTCAGAAAGCTGTTTAATTCCACACATACACATTTTGGAGAAGCCAAAACTATAGGAATGGGAAGAAGCAATTTTGGAATGACAGAGGAAGGACTTCCGAAAACCTGCTCCTCCATAAAAGTAATGAGAACAATGCAAAAACAGCCAAACACAACTTTTTCACAACTATGGGAATTAACCAAACTTCCAAAATTCCAAGGAGCACGTGAACAAGAAATGTGGTTGAAACTTGGTTGAATGTGGTTGAAGCTATGAACACTGTGGTGCTGAAACTTGCCCTAATCCCATTGCCTTCTCTGAGCTCCATGAGAGCCATGAAAACCAAAAGCCTTGAAACTGCATTGCTATGAAAAACAGCAGCCTAGAAGCCACTGAAGGGGAGCAGAACAGATGTGGAGTTCCCCAAAACCTTCATCACCAGAGAATTACCAGCATTTGACCAGTCGGCAGCTCACTAGAAGGGTCCATAATCAGAGTTTGTCTTTATTTGACCTAAGGGCTCTCTCTGTGTAGATAGTCCAAGCCCCATGGTGTTTATCAGAAACAATCAGTAGCAATTATTTAACCTCACAGCTGCCTGAGGCAGCATTATTAGTTGGGACTAACAAGAGGCTGACAATAAAACTTAAAAGATAAAACTGACTTCCGGGAAGATGGCGGACGAGTAAGACATGGGAATCTCTTCTCCAGAAAAATAGCTAGAGGACAAGCTGAAACAGCCCCGAAAAAGATCTTCTAGGGTTTAGGACAGCAGGTGAAGGCTGCACACCACCCAGAAGAGAGAGGGACAGAAGAGGGAAATCGTGACTACAGAACTGTGAGTTGCAAGTAGCAGCTCTTGCTGCTGCCGGCACCCTCCCCCACACTTTTCAGAATTCTCGAGCCCCTGTGCCTGCAACCACAGAAAAAGGGGGCTTCAGGGATCTGCCACTCTCGGAAAGGGGAGAGAGAGGGACACAGCCTTAGGCTGACTCGGGTTCTGACCTGAAATTTGGGCTGCAGAACCCACGGACCCTTCCACACGGTGGTTTGCCCTGGGAGCCTGGAAAGGACTGGAGAAATCCGATCCTCGCAACCTCCCTCTCTTCTAGCCTGGACTAATTGCTGAGGACACCACGGGAGAGGGGAGAGAGAGCCTGGGGCTGACCCTGCTTTGGACTCCCAGGTTTGGTCTGCCCTGTCCCGAGAGCCCTTCCAGGCTGGGTGAGGCTGCGCCATTGTTTGCCTTGGAGCCTGCAAGGGGATAAAGATATACAAACCTCCCAATCTCCTCCTCTACTAACAGGGACTGATTGTTGAGGATTCAGAAGGGAGTGGAAATATTTCCTAGCTGGGAAAAGGGGGGCGCTACGAGAGAAGTCTGGAGAACTGTCTCAGAAAGTTTGAATTACAGGGCTCCTAGCCCCCAGACAGGAAGCTCTATCACATTGATCTGGTCTGTGTCACAACAAATACACTCTGACCAGGCATTGACTTGAGAGCTGCCAACAAGCGCCATCTCCTGGCAGACCAAGGAAGTACATATAAGAAAATTAATAAGTAAGAGAGTCTTTTCCTGGCCTCTATAGCCTCCCTGCCCAAGGCGTTAGGAAACGACTCTACAACAAATTACTGGGTCCAGTGCCCAGTTTAGAGCAACCAGCAGAAAAATCCTAACAATCAAGGTTGACCCAAAAATCAAAGAGCGGTGGTAACTCACAGCCTCCTGCCACTAAAACCCCATAAAAGAGAAAGAGATAGAGCATCTAAGTAAAATACAAACTAACCAGATGCCTAAGCACCAACAAAAAATTACGGGCCATACTAAGAAAATAGAAGACATGGCCCAAGAAAAGGAATACAGCAAAGTCCCAGAAGAGATGCAGAATTTGAGAGAACTAATCAGTGAGATGAGCACACATTTCCAAAATCAAATTAATGAGATGAAAGAGAATGTAGTTAAAGAGATCAATGACATCAAGAAGTCATTGCGCGAATGTAAAGAAGAATTTGAAATCATGAACAGAAAAGTAACGGAGTTCATGGGAAGGAAAGACACAATAGGTAAAGTCAAAAATACATTTGAGGGAAGCGGCTGTGGCTCGATCAGTGGGGCTCCCGTTTACCATATGGGAGGCCCCGGGTTCAGTTCCCGGGGCCTCCTGGTGGGGGCGGGCCCGCCGGCGTGGCGTGGTTGGCTGACCCAGCGAGCGCGGGCAGCAAGGGGGGGATAAATGAATAAATAAGTAAAATCTTTAAAAAAAAAAAAAAAAAAAGTTTAAAAAAATAAAATAAAATAAACAGTGTTTATTTTTTAAAAAATACATTTGAAGCATACAACAGCAGACTCGAAATGATAGAAGAAAGAATAAGTGATACTGAAGACAGAGCAGCTAAAATTGAAGAGAGAAAAGAACACAGACAGAAAAGAATGGAAAAAATTGAGCAGGGGCTCAGAGAGTTGAATGACAACACAAAACACAAGAACATACGTGTCATGGGAGTTCCAGAAGGAGAAGAGAAAGGAAAAGGGGCAGAAAGAGTATTTGAGGAAATAATAGCTGAAAATTTCCCAACTCTCACGAAAGAAATGAACTTTCATGTCCAAGAAGCACACTGTACCCCAATAAGAATAAATCCAAATAGACCTACACCAAGACACATATTATTCAGAATGTCAAATGTAAAAGATAAAGAGAAAATTCTCAGAGCAGCAAGAGAGAAGCAAACGATCACGTACAAAGGACGTCCAGTAAGACTTTGTGCAGATTTCTCTTCAGAAACCATGGAGGCGAGAAGACAGTGGTATGATACAATTAGGAAACTGAAAGAGAAAAACTGCCAGCCGAGAATTCTTTATCCAGCAAAACTGTCCTTCAAATATGAAGGTGAATATAAAGTATTCACAAACAAAAACTAAGAGAGTTTGCAAAAAGGAATCCACCTTTGCAGGAAATATTAAAGGAAACCTTAGAACCTGAAAGAAAAAGACAGGAGAGAGAGGCTTGGAGGAGAGTATAGAAGAAAGAAAAGCAGAAAGGATAACCAAAAGAGTAAAAAGAAAGACAAAAATAAGATGACATATGAAAACCAAAGAATAAAATGGAGGAAATAAATAGTGCATTTTCAGTAATATCATTGAATGTGAATAGATTAAATTCCCCAATCAAAAGATACAGGCTGACAGAATGGATAAAAAAACATGAGCCATCTATATGCTGCTTACAAGAAACTCACCTCAGACACAAGGATACAAGCCGGCTGAAAGTAAAAGGTTGGAAAAAGATAATCCATGCGAATAGTAAACAGAAAAGAGCAGGGGTAGCTATACTAATATCAGACAAAACAGACTTCAAATGTAAAAAAGTGATAAGAGATGCGGAAGGCCATTATATATTAATAAAAGGGACGATCTTCCAGGAAGATATAACAGTCATAAATATCTACGCACCTAACCAGGGTGCCCCAAAATATATGAGACAAACTCTGGCAAAACTGAAGGGAGAAATAGACATTTCTACAATCATCGTCGGAGATTTCAACACCCCTCTCACATCATTAGATAGAACAACTAGACAGAAGATCAACAAGGAAACAGAGAACTTGAACAATATGATAAACAAGTTAGACCTAACAGACATATACAGAACACTGCATCCAAACTCAGCGGATTATACATTCTTCTCAAGTGCTCATGGATCTTTCTCCAGGATAGACCACATGTTAGGTCACAATACAGCTCTCAATAAATATAAAAAGATTGAAATTATACAAAGCATCTTCCCAGATCATAATGGAATGAAACTAGAAATCAATAACAGACAGGAAAAAAAGTAAATTTGCAAATGTGTGGAGACTGAACAACACACTCCTAAATATTCGGTGGGTCAAAGAAGAAATTGCAAGTGAAATCAGTAAATATATTGAGACAAATGAAAATGAGAACACAACATATCAAAACTTATGGGATACAGCAAAGGCAGTCTTGAGAGGGAAATTTATAGCCCTAAATGTCTATATTAAGAAACAAGAAAGAGCTAAACTCAAAGATTTAACTGAATAACTTGAGAAACTAGAGAAAGAACAGCAAACCAATCCCAAAGCAAAAAGAAGGAAAGAAATAATAAAGATTAGAGCAGAAATAAATGAAAATGAGAACAAAAAAGCAATAGAGAAAATCAACAAAATCAAAAGCTGGTTCTTTGAGAAAATCAATAAGATTGACAAACCCCTCGCTAGACTAACAAAGAAAAAAAGAGAGAAGATGCAAATAAATACAATCAGAAATGAAAGGGGGGAAATTACAAATGACCTCACAGAAATAAAAAGAATCATGAGGATATTATGAGAAACTATATGCCAACAAACTAGACAACCTGGATGAAATGGACAAATTTCTAGAAACTCATAACCAACCTACACTGACACAACAAGAAATACAAGAACTTAACAAACCAATCACAATTAAGGAGATTGAATCCGTCATCAAAAATCTCCCAGCAAAGAAAAGTCCAGGACCAGATGGCTTCACAGGTGAGTTCTACCAATCATTTCTAAAAGAATTAACACCAATCCTGTTTAAAGTCTTCCAAAAAGTTGAAGAGGAGGGAAAATTACCCAACACATTTTATGAAGCCAACATCACCCTTAACACCAAAGCCAGATAAAGATTCCACAAGAAAAGAAAATTACAGACCAATCTCTCTCATGAACATAGATGCAAAAATTCTCAACAAAATACTTGCAAATCGAATCCAACAGCATATCAAAAGACTTATACATCACGACCAAGTGGGATTTATTCCTGGTATGCAAGGCTGGTTCAACATGAGAAAATCAATCACTGTAATACACCATATTAACAAATTGAAGGAAAAAACCACATGATCATCTCAATAGATGCAGAAAAGGCATTTGACAAAATCCAACATCCTTTTTTGATAAAAATACTTCAAAAGATAGGAATAGAAGGAAAATTCCTCAATATGATAAAAGGCATATATGAAAAACCCACAGCCAACATCATACTCAATGGGGAAAGGTTGAAAGCTTTCCCCCTAAGATCAGGAACAAGACAAGGATGCCCACTGTCACCATTGTTATTCAACATTGTACTAGAAGTTCTAGCTAGGGCAATTAGACAAGACAAAAAAATTAAAGGCATCCAAATAGGAAAAGAGGAAGTAAAATTCTCACTGTTTGCGATGACATGATCCTGTATTTAGAAAATCCTGAAGTATCCACAACAAAGCTACTTGAACTAATAAATGAGTTCAGCAAAGTAGCAGGATATAAGATCAACACGCAAAAATCAGTAATGTTTTTGTACACTAGTACTGAACAATCTGAGGAGGAAATCAGGAAGAAAATTCCATTTTCAATAGCAACAAAAAGACTCAAATACCTAGGAGTTAATTTAACCAAGGAAGTACAGGATCTATATGCAGAAAACTACAAAACAATGCTAAAAGAAATTTAAAAAGACCTAAACAAATGGAAAGACCTTCCGTGTTCATGGATTGGAAGAATAAATATCGTGAAGATGTCAATCTTGCCCAAACTGATTTATAGATTCAATGCAATACCAATCAAAATCCCAACAGCTTAAAAAATACAAAGAAAGAAAATTTTAAAAAAATAAAAAAGAAAAAAAAAAGAAAAAAATACAAAGAAAATCAACAGCTTACTTTACAGAATTAGAGAAGGCAATTACCAAATTCATCTGGAAGGGTAAGTGCACCCAAATAGCCAAAAGTATTCTAAAAAAGAAGAGCAATGTGGGAGGAATTTCACTTCCTGACCTTGAAACATATTACAAAGGTACAGTGGTCAAAACAGCATGGTACTGGCATAAAGGTAAACACATTGATCAGTGGAATAGAATTGAGAATCCAGCAATAAACCCTCACCTATATAGTCAACTGGTTTTTTTACAAACCTACCAAGCCCACGCTGATGGGAAAAAACAGTCTCTTCAACAAATGGTGTTGGGAGAACTGGATATCTATAACCAAAAGAATGAAAGAGGACCCCTATCTCACCCCCTATACAAGAATCAACTCAAAATGGATCAAAGATCTAAATATAAAAGCCAGGACCATAAAACTACTAGAAGAAAATGTAGGGAAACATCTTCAAGACCTTGTAGTAGGTGGTGGTTTCTTGGACTTCACACCCAAAGCACGTGCAACAAAAGAAAAAGTAGATAAATGGGACCTCCTCAAAATTCAACACTTTTGCACCTCACAGGACTTTGTCAGAAGGGTGAAAAGGAAGCCAACTCAATGGGAAAAAATATTTGGAAATCACATATCTGATAAGGGTTTAATATCCAGGATATATAAAGAGATGTTACAACTCGACAATAAAAAGACAAATGACCCAATTAAAAAATGGGCCAAAGACTTGAATAGACATTTCTCCGAAGAAGAAATACAAATGGCAAAAAAACACATGAAGAAATGCTCAACATCACTCATGATTAGGGAAATGCAAATCAAAACTACAATGAGATATCATTTCATACCTATCAGAATGGCCACTATTAAAAAGACAGAGAACTACAAGTGTTGGAGAGGATGTGGAGAGATAGGAACACTTCTTCACTGTTGGTGGGAATGCAGGATGGTACAACCACTGTGGAGGACTGTTTGGCAGTTCCTAAAGAAGGTGAATATAGACTTGCCACGGTGACCCTGCAATACCACTACTGGGTATATACCCAGAAGAACTGAGAGCAGTGACACGAACAGACATCTGCACACCGATGTTCATAGCCACATTATTCATCATTGCCAAAAGTTGGAAACAACCCAGGTGTCCATCAGCAGATGAATGGATAAACAAACTGTGGTCTATTCACACGATGGAATATTATGCAGCTGTAAGAAGAAATGAAGTCATAAAGCATATGGCAACATGGATGAATCTGGAGGACATTATGTCGAGTGAAGCAAGCCAGACACAAAAGGACAAATACTGTATGAATGCATTACTATGAACCAAATATATTGTGTAATATATTACACACACACAAAAAAACAAAAAAACAAACAAAAAACAAAACAACAACAAAAAAATTTACATGTATCCATTACATTTAATTGAGAAATGTATAAATTTATTCATCTGTGTTTACTTTTTAGTTTTTAATTATGTTTTCAATTATTAAATATAGAAAATAAAGTTAAAAAAAATAAAAAATTAAAAAAATTTAAAAAATTAAAAATAAAAATAAAAAAACAATTAATTACCTTCTAAAAAGTAAGTAGTCACCAGGCCCAAAAGGCTTAGTTACTGAATTCTACCATACATTCAAGGAAGATATAATGCTAATTCTACAAAAACTTTTCCAGAAAAAGAGGAGCAGGAATACTTGTCAAACTATTCTATGAGGTTAGAATTATCTGCTTCCAATAAGAGTCATTACAAGAAAAGGAAACTAAAGAACACAGTCCCCCATGAAAATAAATGCAATATTCTAAACAAAAGCTTAGCAAATCAAATCAAAGAGTATATAATACATAGGAACAAGTGGGATTTACTCCAGGAATACAAAGCTTATTTAACATGTAAAAATCACATAGCTAAGATTTTAAAAAATCCTATGATCATTTTAATAGATGCAGAAGTCTTTGTCCAAGGCATACACAATCAAATTGTCCCATCTTCAAATACTGTATGAATGCGTTACTATGAACCAAATACATTGTGTAACATATTGTTTGATTAAAAAAAAAAAATTATATGTATCCATTAAATTGAGAAATGTATATATTTATTCATCTGTGTTTACTTTTTAGTTTTTAATTGTTTATATTTTCAATTATTAAATGTACAAAATAAAGTTTAAAAAATGTTTAAAAAAAAAATTGTCCCATCTTTGGCCAGGAGAAATGTCTTAGACTGGGTTCACTGGAAACAGAATCTGAGGCAGAATTTTATGCAAAAGCTGTTGAAGGGCACTCTTGGGAGATACACCTGTAAGAGAGCAAGTGAGGCAGAACTGGCAAGGGGAGAAAATAAGCTACAATGCAGTTGCAACTGAGGTCTCAACTGATCCTACAAAAAGCCCTTCCAAGTTGTCCCAAATTGAGGCAAGGAGTCTGGGCCTTTGTAACCCAGTGTGGTGGTTTGGAACTGTGTGTATTCCAGAAAATCATGTTCTTAAAGCAAATCCATTCCTGAGGGTGTAAACCTATTTTAAGTATGATGAAGTTACTTCAGTTGAGGCATACCCCAGGGTGGGTCTTAATCCTCATACTCAAGTCTATTACAAGAGAACAAAATTCAGACAGTAAGAAAGCCATGGAAGCATGAAGCTGAAAACAATGAAACCTGGAAGAGAAGGGAGAAACCACAAGAGGCTGACATGTGCCTTGCCATGTGGGAGAGGAGTCAAGGATCAATGGCAGCCAGTTCTTCGGGAAGAAAGCATCACCTTGATTTCAACATTTTTCTCACCCTCAAAATTGTAAGCTAATAAATTCCCATTGTAAAGCCAACACATTTCTTATCTGCTTTCAGCAGCCTAGCAAACTAAAACACCCACCTTCACCAATCACTTGTTATAGGTTACTCTCTGTAAAGGGGCATAGTCTTGAGCTAATTGATTCCTTGCAACTGAATTATCTCCTTGGAGGGGATGCAGCTAGAATCAATATTTGCATAGCTGGGAATAGATGCATCTTCTCTGTAAATGGGGTCTAAGGGAACACAACATATCCACTGCAGGAAGCCTCTTGAAATTGGATTCTGAATTGTTTGGACACAATTCTAATGGTCTTGGATCACTTCCTTCCTATCTGGTATGACATGGCATTTCAGACCATTTTATACATTCCCTGCTCCAGAATGGAAATTTTCCAAGTTATTTTTCCAAAAAGCCCTGGTTTCATTTGGTGGAAATTGTATTTCAAGACCACAGTCTGGTACTAGGAATGATCATTGTAACATGTTCTTTATGACTAGAAGCCCACAGGGTTCCTTTCCTTTCCTTTTTCTCTAAAGCCCAGGAATTTTAGCATTGCCTGCCACACAAACTCCTCCTTTTCCTGTGTTACCTATTTCTTTCAGAGGGTAGCTCCAACACCATCACCCAAGCCCCTTACTTATCCTAATGACCATGTCTTCCCTCTTATATGCAGTCTGTATCTTATTTGTGGCTCCAGCCCCTTGTCTGATTCATAAAAAGTACCCCACAAATCATTTTTGGAAAAAATAAAAATAGCTAACATTTACTTAGCACTTGTTCTGTTCTCTGGGAAACCATGCCTGGCTTCTCTGGTAACCCGGGGCTCCTCTTCAGTAATCAGCCCGCTTGAATGGAATCTCTGTTTCCCCAGAACAAGAAACACATCCTAATATCATCCAGACCAAAGGGCATCCATGTGGGACCATAAACTTCCCAGAGCCCGGGATTTTTCCTATAGCAGGGGCTGTAAGCCTTGTCTACCCACTTGTTCTTTTTCTTCTTCATCAAAGCAACCTGGAAAGGAAAAGGACAGAGCAATGAGTTGAGAGATGAGCAAGAGCAAGGACTAAGGTGACATTCATTCATTTCACAAATATTTCCTTAATACCTGCTCTTTACCAAGCCTGGAGCTGCAGGATGGAAGATAGATAATAAGGCAGTCCCCTGGCCTTGAACAAAATGCCAAGTAGTAGAAACCCGAGAAAGGAGCAGGCACACACGGAGACAGGGAAGTCTGGGCAAAAGCATGTTTCACAGCCCAAGGTAGCCGACAGTAGAGTGTCTTGCAAGAAGAGAATGCTTGTGCTGGGCCTTCAAAGATGACAAGGAAGAGAGAAGGAAATGAGCAATAATGGCATTCCCAGTAGAGGGGAAAACATGGAAAAGAATAAGGTGGCTTGTTCTGAAAGAACTGCCTAGCTAGGTATTCCAACAGAAACATGGCTTACTGGTATCAATGTACTGGCTGGAGTTTAGAAAAGAGGGCAGACCAGCCCCAACTCCGTTGGGCAGCAGGTGACACTATCAGACCACCCACTTTGGCCCACTGTGATCTGGGAGCTCTCGCAATGGCCGAGTGAGAGTGGGTGAGCAGGAGATACAGGCTAGAGGATGATCAGAAACCAGTTAGGTGACTCTGGGACATCAGGCAGGCTACATGGGCAAAAGTACTTGTGTGCAATAACATACAAACACACACACACAGTTCCTGCCTCCACATACAACCCTAAGAGGGGGAACTCAGCTCTTCAGGCTCATTAGATCTTCAAGGCATATGTGCAGCATAGCAGCAAAAAGGGGTGCTAGGAGGTGTGCCGTGTCCCACTCCCTGTCCCTCTTAATCCTGTGCTGCAGAGGCTTTTAACTCAACTAAAATAATACCAGCTATAGTGATGCTACTAAGGCCAGGCAGCAGGATCTATGGTTCTCCACTAGATTTAGATCTGGGTAGCCAGGCTCCCCACCTATTGCTCATCTCAAAGTTTAAAGTGGACAATGAATATCTTCCTTATGTAAATGGGAAATGCGTTGTCCTCAGATCATGTTATATGTGAGCAGAGATACAGAACACACAGGGGACTCTCAAGAATTTATTCAGGGAAGCGGCTGTGGCTCAATCAGTAGGGCTCCCGTTTACCATATGGGAGGCCCCGGGTTCGGTTCCCGGGGCCTCCTGGTGAGGGCAGGCCCGCCCGCACGGCGTGGTTGGCTGACCCAGCGAGCACAAGCAGCAAGGGGGGGATAAATGAATAAATAAATAAAATCTTTAAAAAAAAAAAAAAAAAAGCATTTATTCAGTTGACTCTTGAATCCCGGCTCTCCATAAGTTCTCAACACAACTGGGTGTCGCTGGACGTGGCCACTAGGGCACTGAGGAAGGGGGTTCCAGGGCTGCGTTGTCCCACCTGAGCCTGTATGACAGAGGCTGTCCTTTCACAGATGGATCCACACTGGGATGCAAGGGAACTTCCCCCAGCCCAAAGAGCTGAGTCCAATATGGAAATCCCCAGCCTTGTACCACAGCAGGGAGATGGCGATGCCTTCTTCACTCTCTCATTTCTGGTAGATGTTCTCCAAAATTTCCATGAATCATCAGCTCCACCTGGCAGGTCAGCTGACCCTCTGGCTGGGATCTTTTACAGCCAAGGTTTGAGTGTGGCTCAGACAGGTGACGGGTGCAGTGGGCTGGGACACATCCCAGGCCCCAGCCTCGCTGCCACGCTCTGTTGTGTGGGTCTCCACAGGGTTGATGGATGCCAGTCAGAATGTGAGGAAAGTGCAGAAAGAAGCATGGGAGGTCGAAGGAGAGGCTTAGTGCAAGAACCAGAAACTGGAGGGGAGTGTGCTGGGCCATCACAGGGTCACCAGGATGCTCAGGGGCAGCACCAGTAACAGGCCTAAGGAGAGGGAGGACACTGGGTCCAGAGAGGAAGCCTGACTCAACAGAGTAATGAGCCAGTCCCTGAAGTAACTAACTTCTGAATAAACTCCAGGATATCCTTTGCGACCACAGGCAATGCCCCAGCTCACAATGCCCACTTGGGTCCAGGTGTCGTTATATTCACAGACCAGGGGGCCCCCAGAATCTCCCTGGAGAAAGAGA
>JAKSZT010040991.1:0-15243 GCA_026826555.1 Tolypeutes matacus | reverse complement strand
TATTCCTTCTACTTCTATTTTTTGGAAGAGCTTAAGTAGAATTGGTGTTAGCTCTTTCCGGAATGTTTGGTAGAATTCAGTTGTGAAACCATCTGGTCCTGGACTCTTCTTAGTTGGGAGGTTTTTGATGACTGAGTCTATCTCTTTACTTGTAATTGGACTGTTGTGTTCATCTATTTCTTCTTTCATCAATATCGGCTGTTTGTGGGTTTCTAGAAACTTGTCCATTTCCTCTAAATTGTCATTCTTGTTGGCATATAATTTTTCAAAGCATCCTCTTATGATACTCTTTATTTCTGTGGGGTCAGTAGCGATATCACCTTGCTCATTCCTTATTTTATGTATTTGCATTTGTTCTCCCTTTTTCTTTGTTAGTCTGACTAAGGGTTTGTCAATTTTATTGATATTCTCGAAGAACCAACTTTTGGTTTTGTTTATTGTTTCCAGTGCTTTCTTATTCTCTATTTCATTTAGTTCTGCTCTAATCTTTGTTATTTCCTTCTTTCTACTTCCTTTAGGTTTAGTTTGTTGTTGTTTTTCCAGTTCCTCCAAGTGTGCTGCTAGGTCTTCAATTTTAGCTCCTCCTTCTTTTTTAATATATGAATTTGTGGCTATGAACTTCCCTCTCAGGACTGCTTTCGCTGCATCCCATAGGTTTTGATATGTTGTGTTGTCCTTTTCATTAGTTTCAAGGTAGTTACTGATTTCTTTTGAGATTTCCTCTTTGACTCACTGTTTGTCTAAGAGTGTGTTGTTTAACTTCCATATCCTTGTGCCTAACCTGTTTCTCTGGCCCTTAGTGATTTCCAACTTCATTCCGTTGTGGTCAGAGAAATTACTTTGTATAATCTCAATCTTTCTGAATTCATTGAGTGTTGTTCTGTGGCCTAGCAGGTGGTCTATTTTGGAGTATGTTCCATGTGCACTCGAGAAGAATGTAACTCCCACTGTATTTGGGTGTAGTGTTCTGTATATGTCTATTAAGTCCAGGTCTTCTAATGTATTGTTGAGTGCCTTAGTTTCTTTATTGATTCTCTGTAGATGTTCTGTCTAATGATGGTAGTGGTGTATTGAAGTCCCCTGTTATAATTGTAGAGGCATTTATTTCTCCTCTTAGTTTTTCCAGAGTTTGCCGCACGTATTTTGAGGCACCCCGTTTATGTGCGTAAATGTTGATGATTGTTCTCTCTTCTTGAGAGATTACTCCTTTTACTAATATGTAGTTTCCGTCTTTGTCTCTTACAATAGTTTTGCATTTAAAGTCTATTTTGTCTGATATTAAAATAGCAACTTCTGCACTTTTTTGTCTATTATTAGCTTGTAAAATGATTTTGCAGCCATTCACTTTTAGCCTCCTTGAATCCCTGGGTTGAAGGTGGGTTTCTTGTAGACAGCATATAGATGGATCATATTTTCTTATCCATTCTGCCAATCTGTGTCTTTTGATTGGTGAATTTAGTCCATTAACATTCAGTGTTATTACTCGTAACGAATTTCTTACTTCAGCCATTTTTTCTTTGGGTTAATGTATGTCATATGTTGTTTTGTTTCTCTTTTTGTCTTTTCAGTTGTTTTTAAACTCTCCTCCAACTCTCTCTCCCTTGTTTTTCCTTTCAACTTGTAGAGATTCCTTTAGTATTTCTTGAAGTGCTGGTTTCTTCTTGACATACTCTCTTAATTTCTGTTTATCTGTGAATATTTTGAACTCTCCATCATTTTTGAATGCCAATTTTGCTGGATAGAGAATTCGCGGCTGGAAATTTTTTTCTTTTAGTGTTTTGACTATGTCATACCACTGTCTTCTTGCCTCCATGGTTTCAGCTGAGAAATCAGCACTTAATCTTATTGTGCTTCCCTTGTATGTGATGGTTCTCTTTTCTCTTGCTGCCTTGAGTATTTTCTCTTTGTCTTGAGCATTGGACAATTTGACAAGTATATGTCTTGGAGTTGGCCTGTTGGGATTTATACTATTTGGGGTGCGCTGTGCTTCCTGGGTCTGCACATCCATCTCTCTCAATAGCATTGGGAAGTTTTCAGCCATTATTTCCTTCAACACTCCTTCTGTTCCCTTTCCCTTCTCTTCTCCTTCTGGGATGCCCATAATGCATATGTTTGTGCGTTTTGTATTATCGGTTAAGTCCCTGAGTCCATGCTTGATTTTATTCTATCTTTTTGTCTATCTGTTCTACAATCTCTTTAATTTCAGCTGTATTGTCTTCCATATCACTAATTCTTTCCTCTGCCTGTTAAAATCTGCTGTTATGTGAATCCAGCATCTTTTTCATTTCTTGGCTTGTGCCATTGTTCACCATCATATCCATTACCTTTTTAGGCATGTTTGCTATTTCTTCAGTATGTTCTCCCAGTGTTTTCTTTATATCCTTAATCTCTTCCTTCAGTTCCCTAAGTTGGTCCATGATATTTGTTTGGATAGCTTTCATTAGTTGTTCAATGTTCTGCATTGCTTCCTGGTTTCTATTTTGTGCATTGGACTGGTCAATGTTTTCCAGTTTCTCAGAGTCATTTGTATTTTTCTGTTGCCCTCTGGTCATCATATTATCTTGATGGGTTTGTTCAGTTGATTAGCTTTTCTCTATGCTCTAGAGTTTTATTTAGCTGTGGTTCTGCGTGTGAGTTAAGTTTTCTCTTTGGCAGTTTTTCTTCTTATTTTATTTCCTTACTTCTTTCTATGTTCCCTTGAAGGCAAAAGGTTAGGGCCAGAGGAATCAAAAGATGTAAGGAAGGCAGAAGGATAATAGTAATATTGATAAAAGTCAGAAGAGGGGCAAAATGAGACTTAATGAGATGAATATTTAACTTGTGTTGGCAGTGTAGAGTACCAGGAAAAAAAATGGAGTTCCTACAATGGACTGGGAAAACAAATGGAGGAATATATATATAGTGATTTAGAAGGCTAGAATTATGAGGAGGGAGAGAAATAGTAAAGAAAGGTCTGAGAGGAAAAAGTAAATACTAATAAAAATAAAAGAAGAAAACAAAATAGTTGGAATAGAAATTGACACCCTTGAGCTGTGGACCTATGAAAAAATGTTGTATCTAAGAGCCACAACAGAAAACAGAAGGCAGAAAGATGCAGGAAGGATAAGCGGTAGTTTGTAATACAAAATCAATATATACAGTGAGCGGGAAATTACTGAAAAAGAAGTACAGCAAAGAAGCGACAAGTTAGCAGCACCTGATTTTTAAAAAATGGAAGAAAAAAGAAAGGGGATAGGAAAGAGGAAAGAAAAGCAAGGGACCAGAAAGAAACAGAGAAACCAAAGATCCACACAGGCAAGCAGTCAAACAGAGCTAAGGGGGGGTCAATGATTTCCCTAGGGTCCACATGGATCCTTCCTGCCTAATTGTGTTTATCAATCAATTTCCCCGCAGGGTTCTATATGCAGGTCCTGAAGCAGCTTTTAGCTATTAAGCTAAGTTAAAAAAGAATTTATTTTTTATTTATTGAAGTGACCTTCTCGCTTTTTTTTTTTTTTTTTAATTTTTATTTTTTCGCGAAATACAGGACCCAAAATAATTCCTCCTCTAGACCAACCCCCTTACGGAAGGACCCTACCTGGGCCTGTGGAAATTAATCAAGCACTTCCCACTTCCTGGACTCCCCAGGATAGCTGTAGCTCTGATGTTAGTCAGTGCAGAGTGCTAAAGATGGCCGATTCCACCCTTTCTGGAGCCGAGCTCCAGAGTCACCGGGTTGCTAAGTAAATCGGTTTGAGTGCAGATTTGCATCTGCTCTCAGCCTGATGCTGATTCAGGTTGGCTTATCTGCTCCCCAAAGCTATGGGGCAGTGCAGGCAGTCAGATCGATGTCTAAAAATAAAAAATACCCTTCCCTGTCCTCCAACAGAACCCTCCCTCTTTTGGGAAGTGTACCTTCTTCCTGGCTCCGCAGTGGCCCGGGTCTTATCCCTGGGTCGCTACGGAAATCAGCTCCGTCCCCCGACCAGAATCCCAGCTCCAGTTCACCGGGTGCCAATTAGGTCGTTTGTTCTGCTCACGCAAGATCCAAGGGGCGCCAGGCAGCCAGATCCCCAGAAAATAAAACTTTCTCACCTGCTCGCGGCTCCAAGTGGCCGTTTTATTTTATTTTATATTTTCTCCCTAACCACGGGGCTCAGCCGTCTGTGCCAACCACCACCAGCAGCCTTAAAACTCACGAATCTCCACCGTTCCGTCCACACCTTTGATCCGTGCAGATAGATGTCCCAAGCTTCTCACTCCACGCGTGCACAGCACAGACCCCCAGGCAGGACCCCGTCCACAATCCGCCTTGCTCTGGGAGCTTGTAGTGTGTGCCCTCCTATACTAATGCCATCTTGAGAGTCTATCAATTTATTTTCATAGATGGAGCCTATCTTTCAATAACCGACTATTTCATTATTGATTTTGGTATTCAACTTCATTCTCTTTAATTCCTGATATATCTAAGCAAAACTTAATCTGGTAGATCTTTCAAGGAAAATAAAACTTTTTACATTTCTTACTTTTTCCTTTTCTAATCGTTTATTTATACTCTTCTACTTACTGGAGGATCACTTTCTTTTCCTGGTTTCTTCAGTTAGAAAGGATGGTCATTGACTTTAGACTTTCCTCCTGTTCTAGTACAGGAGTTCTAGTACAATTTTAAACTTCTTTCTATGCACTGCTTTTTAAAATTCTACCATTTTTTTATGTGTTATATTTTTACATCATTCAATTCAAAATATTTTTGAACATCAATTGTGATATTTTTGACTTGAAGATTGCTTAAATATATACAGTAATTTAAAACTTCTATAGTATTGATTTCTAATTTCATTCCATATTGGCCAGAGAGCATATTGTAGAAAAGTAAGGCCTTTTAAACTAATGAAGAAGTGATTAATGACTCAGTATGTGGTTCAATTCATATATTCTCAAGGGAAAGGTAATTCCAAGCACAATGATATATTACTATACAACTCAGAATATCATCATTGGCAATACACAATGACGGTGATTTTGTTCAACCTAACTTTTTATGCATTTGATAAACATTTGGTCACAAATGTTACAAAATTTCATAAAGTGTCCAGTAGTTTCTAATAAAATTAAACAGCTCCTGTGAGTCCTGTCTTCATTATGTACACAAGAGAACTAAGTAGAATCATCCAATAGAAATTTGGAATTTCTTCACACTAAATAAAAAGTGGTAAATGTGCAGGTGTCCAACCAAGATAAAAGGATAAACATCCATGAAGTATGTATACATAATCATATTACTAAAATTTTAAACAGGAACTATGGATTCACCTCAATAATGTGGATGAATCTGAAAACAATCATTCATTAGAGTTTTAAAATGTCTTACAAAAAGGAGGTGCTATTAATGTCATTTATAAAACTGTTTAAAAAAGAAAAACTAATCCAAGGTCAAATAAATGAATAGACTAGTTATTGTGTGTTGGTAAGGAGGCAATATGAAGATTTTTTAGGAAAGCCTGAGGGAACATTCTGGAATGATGGTAATATACTTTATTTTATTTCTCTATTTGTTTTTTTTGTGTGTGTTTTTTTGACAATTGTCTTTTTTTTTTTTTTGCAAACGTTCATAACGCCTTTATTCATAAGAGTCGAAAACTGGAAACATGAAAACTTCCACCCCTGGTAAAACAAAACACAAACTGTGGTCCATCCAGAGTAGAGCACCTCTTGACAATCCAAGGGATGAACTACTGATCCCGGCAACAGATACCTGAGATCCCTAAACCAACTCCGCTGAGGAAGTCAGACACAAAATGTAGGAACTGTGTGATCCCAGGTATAGGAAGCCCTGAGGAGAGGAACCTCTCCCATGGTTGCAGACAGCAGCTAGTGGGTGTCTTGCGGTGGTGCCTGAGTTGTGGAGCTGTTCTTTCCCTCATTGTGGGGGAGACTCGTGGGTATGTACTGGCCAAGCCTCAGGATCTGCGTCCTTAAACGGATGTGTCATGTCGCACAGAAATGACACGTCCTCAAAGCTGAGGCCTGGGTCCCAATGGGGGTGCGGGAGAAGCCACACCCAGAGTGCCCTCGGAGGCTCTGCTCACCCCATCTCCCCAGCCCGGCCTCCCTGGCCAGGCCCAGCAGGGTCCTTCCTGTGCCCAGCGCCCTGCAGCCAGTGGCCCAGCGTGCTGGGGAAGCCCCTCCTGCCGGAGCTCAGGCAGCCACAGCCCCTACCAGACGAGGCCCCAGGTGGGCCAGCTTCTCCCCAAGCCTTGACACCGGGTTTCAGACCCCAAATGCTGACGCTCTCCCTCCCCCCGCGGGGCCATATGGTCTAGACATGTGGGTGTCCTGGAAACACGAGGCGGGACAGTGGCAGGGCCTCACCCTCGGGGTTCCAGACAGGAAGGGGATTCACGGCCCAAACGCACGTGACAAGACCCAAGAGTGAGGCCCGGACGAGGTCTCTGAGGCCCAGGGAGTCCTGGGGGGCAGGCGCCAGCAGGGGACACAAGGTGCCCATGCCCAGACCTTACCCACTCAGGACTCAGGCCTCGTCCCTGGAGTAGGCCCAGAGGGGGCGCCCTCTGTTCCCAGGGACATCTCCCGCCTCCCCCAGATGAGGAAGGAGGAAACATCATCGCTCCCGGATTCCCTCCTCACGCCTACTGGACAAATTCCCTGCACAGGGTGAAATGAAATAAAACTCAGCAGAGCTTGGGGGGTTTAAAGCCAGCCTCCTCCGCCCTCTGCCTCCATTGTGAGCAGAGATAAAGGGAAGCCCTGAAAGCCCTGGGCACAGGACCAGCCCTCCAGGCCATATCTCCGCAACTCCATCACAGCAGGCAGTGTCTGCCCACTGTGCAAAGATGAATTAAGACTTTCAGTGAGAACTTGACAATCACGTTCCCTTACAAGGGTCTGTGCTCCTCGGTCCCCTCTGCTCCTATAAAGGGCTCTTCAGTTAACAGGTCCCCAAGGCACCTGCCACAGCAGGACGACCACTGAGGGGGCCTGCAGCAGGACCTCGGGGGGCTCGCGGCGAATGACACGACAAGGCACGCCGACCACCCCTCAGACACTCCAGACGGTCCGCAGGCCGCACAGCAGCTCTCTCACGGGCTCTACCCTCGCCATGGCCGCCCAGGGCTGGGCCGCCGCCCCTTCTGAGCACCTGCAGGACGAGGCCCCACTCAGCTCCAGGCAGGAGGAGGTGTCCCAGAGTCAGAGGACAGGGAGTCTAATAGTGAGAGATTTCAATACACCACTGTCTGTATTGGATGCAACTATATTTTGTTTACAAGAAACTCACCTTAGATGCAAATACATAAACAGGCTGAAGGTGAAAGGATGGAAAAATCCAGTCCATGCAAATGCAACAAAGAGAGATCTGGGGTGGATATAGTAATATCAGACAAATTAAATTTTAAGACAAAAGCTATTATAAGACAAAGAAGGATGGTGTGTATATATATATAACTTTATTTTGTACATTTAATAAGTGAAAATACAAACAATTAAAAAAGAAAACACAATTGAATAAAAACATACATTTCTCAATTAAATGAACTGGATACATATAAATGTTTTTTTGAATCATAAACAATGTTACACAATATATTTGATACATAGTAATGCAATCATACAATATTTGTCTTTTTGTGTCTGGCTTGCTTCACTCAACATAATGTCCTCCAGGTTCATCTATGATGTCATATGCTTTATGACTTCATTCTTTCTTACAACTGAATAATGTTCCATCTTGTGAATACACCACAGTTTGTTTATCCACTCTTCGGATGATGAACACCTGGGTTTTGGCAATCATGAATAATGTCACTATGAATATCAGTGTGCAGATGTCTGTTCATGTCACTGCTCTCAGTTCTTCTGGGTATATACCCAGTAGTTGATCACATGGCAAGTCTATATTCAGCTTCTTTAGGAACCGCCAAATAGTCCTTCAAAGTGGCTGTACTATTCTGCACTCCCACCAACAGTGAATAAGTGTTCCTAACTCTCTAAATCCTCTTCAACACTTGTAATTCTCTATCTTTTTAATAGTGGCCATTCTGAGAGGTGAGAAATGATATTTCATTGAAGTTTTGATTTGCATTTCCCTAATTATTAGTGTTGTTGAGCATTTCTTCATATTTTGGGGGGCATTTGTATTTCTTCTTTGGGCAAAGTCTATTCAAGTCCTTTGTCCATTTTTTAATTGGGTCATTTGTTTTTTATTGTTGAGTTGTAGCATCTATTTATATATCCTGGATATTAAATGCTTATCTGACATGTGATTTCCAATTATTTTCTTCCATTGAGTCAGCTGCCTTTAACCCTTTGGAAAAACTTCTGTGAGGTGCAAAAATGGTTAATTTTGAGGAGGTCCTATTTATCTATCTTTTCTTTAATTGCTGTGCTTTGGGTTTAATGTCCAAGAAACTACCACCTACTACAAGGTCTTGAAGATGTTTCCCTACATTTTCTTCTAGGAGTTTTATGGTCCAGGATTTTATATTTAGGTCTTTGATTAATTTTGAGTCGATTCTTGTATAGGGAGTGAGATAGGAGTCCTCTTTCATTTTTTTGGTTATAGATATCAAGTTCTCCCAGCACCATTTGTTGAAGAGACTGTTATGTCCCCTTAACATGGCCTTGATAGGTTTCTCAAAAATTAGTTGACTGTATAGGTAAGGGTTTATTTCTGGTTTCTCAATTCTATTCCACTGATAGCTGTGCCTATCTTTATAACAGTATCATGCCATGCTGTTTTGTCCACTCTCACTTTGTAATATATTTCAAGATTAGGCAGTGAAATTCCTCCCACATTGCTCTACATTTTTAGAATGCTTTTGGCTATTTTGGTGCACTTTCCCTTCCAAATGAATTTGGTATTTGCTTTTTCTAATTCTGTGAAGTAGACTGTTGGAATTTTGATTGGTATTACATTGAATCTATAAATCACTTTGGGTAAGATTGACATCTTCATGATATTTATTCTTCCAACCTATGAACATGGAATGTCTTTCCATTTCTTTAGGTCTTTTTAAAAATTTCTTTTAGCATTGTTTTGTAGTTTTCTGTATACAGGTGCTGTACTTCTTTGGTAAAATTGCTTCCTAGGTATTTGGGTCCTTTTGTTGCTATTATAATTGGAATTTTTCTCCTGATTTCTTCTTCAGATTGTTCAATACTAGTGTACAAACACATTACTGATTTTTGTGTGTTGATCTTGTATCCTGCCACTTTGCTGAATCATTTATTAGCTCAAGTAGCTTTGTTGTGGATACTTCATAATTTTTTAAATATAGTATCATGTCCTCTGCAAACAGTGAGAGTTTTACTTCCCCTATTCCTATTTGGATGCCTTTAATTTTTTTCTTGTCTAACTTCCCTAGCTAGTACTTCTAGTACAGTATTGAATAACAATGGTGATGGTGGGCATCCTTGTCTTTCCCTGATCTTAGAGGGAATGCTTTCAGCCTTTCCTCATTGAGTACTATGTTGGCTGTGGTCTCTTTGATATACATATACCAACTCTATAACTTATGTAGATTCAAACAGAAGGACAGAAGAGCCATGTGTAGGGAAACCATAACTGAGTCCAACTGTCACTCTGGGGAGCATAAATTCTAAAGTAGGGTCCACTGGCAAGGCACCAAATTCCTGAGCTACCTGCCCTGATTATAGTGTTTGGATGTCGCTCGACCACTCAGAAGATCTGCTATTTAGGGTAGTATCTACTTTGGCTGTCAATGAGATCCTGTGATTAATGTAGCCTCCCAAATGACCTCCCGACTCACTTTGAAGTCTCTTAGCCATATAAACTCATGTATCTTTGCCTTTTCCCCCTTTTGGTCAAGGCCTTTTATCAGTTGCATTGCTAGTTGGTGCTTGGTAGTAATCCCTCAGTGTCAGGAAGGCTCATCCCTGGCAGTCATGTCAAATGCTGGGGGGAAGGTAATTTATTTATATGCAGAGTTCAGCTTAGAGAGAGGCCACATTTGAGCAACAAGGAGGCTACCAGGAGGCAACTCTTAAGCACCCTATAATACTAGGTCAAGTTTCTATTTCAAGAGTAAAGATTCATACACACAGTCATCAATACGAAGGACATGTCAATGGACCATCCCCCTTAACTAGTAATTGCCCCTATACTTGGAGGATTCTTGCTGATCCATTAGAGAATGTGACAGAGCTCCCCAGGATGGGAATTTGATATTCCTTCAGTTAATATGTGAATCTACACCCACCATGACGATGCTCCATGAACACTTGAATACATTTATATGCCTGATCTGTATGCCCAGTTGAGCTTACTCCCATGTATCCCCCATCACTGACCCCCCGCACTTATGATCTTCCCCTCCCACCATTGTAACCCTTCTGTGATCCAAAAATTCTTCAAAAATGAAGATAATAAAATAACAAAAATAAAATTAATGCAAAATTGAAAAATACTGATACTTTTAAAAATAAGAAATAAAATATAAAAAATTGAAAAATAAATTAATGAATAATGAAAATTTGTGATAATAAAAAATAACAAAAAAGCATTAAAAAAAATTTTTTTGACATTTTGCCTTTCATCTCTCTAAGACCTTTTTTCCTATATGTACAGTGACATTTTCTTCTGTTTATTGCCCCAGTTTCTTGCTTTTTAAATTTTGCCCTCAAAGAAGTTTTAGGTTACAGAAAAGTCACATACCAAATACAGGAGACTCCCAAATACTCAACATTGTCCCAGTTTTCCCCCGTCCTCTATTAACAGGATTTTATATGTGAATGGTATGTTTGTTACAACTGATGGACAAATATTGAAAAATAACTACCAACTATGGTCAATGGTTTACATTATGGTTTATATTTTGGACCATGCACTTTTATAAACTTTGATGCAGTTCAACATGGCTTGTATCCATCATAGCAAGATCATGTAGAACACTTCCATAGCTCCAAAAATGCTCCCTGTTCCATCTATTCAATTTTTTCCTCCTTCCCTCAGGACCCATGGCAACCAACAGCCTTCACTTCTTGAAGGACAGGATTCATAGTTACTTGAAACATTACTGAGGGCTTGACACACTGGCCTGTCCTCACCTTTTAGGAACCACCCATGCTTTCAATAGACTCCCACTTCTCTGAGAACATAGCAGGCCTCCCCAGGATGGGAGTCTACCACATTGTCACTCGATATGTGGCTCTCCATTCCATATATAACACATTATGTTAAGATGAACACTTACTCCCTCAAAGCCTGCCCCAGGTGCACCCTGTCCCAAAAGTCCCCTACACTCAACACCCCAAACCAGAAACCCTCATTTGCCATATTGCAAAAGAGCATTCCCAACATTGTAGTTTCAAACATGTACCTGCCAATTCCAAGTGATCACCAGCTCCCTCCCACAACCCTCCCCCTATTTCTATGGCCAGTTCAACCCATCCTCCTCACCCCACACCCCTCAAAATCCAGCACTACCCAACCCAACATTATCATTACACCTCTGCCATGCCCCTCCACTGTACAACTACACACTTCCACCTTATCATAGATTTTGCCCATATGGGTATTGGCTCACAACATTCTTCTCCCTTTCTATTTCCTGTAAATCTATCTTCCGGACTGTAGCTCTGTGAGTCTGCTCAATTTGTTCAATTCATATTAGTGATGTCATGTATATTTGTCTTTCAGTGCCTGGCTTGCTTCACTCAACATAAGGTCCTCAAATTTTATACATGTTATCCTGTGTGTTAATATTGTATTCCTTCTTACAGCTAAGTAATATTCCATGGTATGTATATAACACTATTTGTTTATCCATTAATCTATTGAAGGACATTTGGGTTGATTCCAACATTTGGCAATAATGAATCAGGCAATTATGAACATTGGTGTGCATACATTTGTTCCTGTCCTTGCTTTCAGTTCTTCTAGGTATATAACCAGCTGTGGAATTGCTTGATTGTATGACAGTTCCATAATTATTTTTCTGAGGCACCGCCAAACTGTCCTTCAGAGTGGCTACACCATTCTACATTCCCACCAGCAGTGGATGAGGGTTCCCATTCCTCCACATCCTCTTGAACACTTGTAGTCCTCTGTTTTTTAATAAACACCAGTCTAATGGGTGTAAGATGACATAACTTGGAAGTTTTGATTTGCATTTCCCTAAAATCTAGTGATGTTGAGCATCTTCTCATGTGCTTTTTAGCCATTTGTATTTCTTCTTTGAAGAAGTGTCTGTTCAAATCACTTGCCCATTTTAAAAATGTGTTGTCTTTTTATTTTTGAGGGGTAGGTTTTCTTTATATATGCTGGATAATAAGCCCCTATCAGATATATATTTATCAAATATTTTCTCCCATTGGGTAGACTGCCTTTTCATGTTCTTGACAAAATCCTTTGAGGTGCAAAAGTTTTTAATTTGGGGGAAGTCCCATTTATCTATTTTTTTCTCTCATTGCTTGTGCTCTGGGTGTAAAGTTCATGAAACAATTTCCTAATACAAGATCCTGTAGATGCTTCCCTACATTATCTTCCAACGTCTTTATGGTATTGAGTCTTATATTTAGATCTTTGATTGATCTTGAGTAAATTTTTGTATAAGATGTGAGATGGTGTTCCTCTCATTTTTTGTATATGGATAAACAGTTCTGCAAGCACCATTTGTTCAAGAGGCCATTCTCTCCCAGTTGAATGGGCTTGGTGGCCTTGTTGAATATCAGTTGACTTTATATGTAAGGCTCTATATCAAAATTCTCAATTCAGTTTCTTTGGTCATTATGTGTATCCTTGTGCCAATACCATGCAGTTTTGACCACGGTACCTTTTTAGTATGTTTTAAAGTCAGGTAGTGTGATTCCTACAACTTCATTTTTCTTTTTCAATATGTCTTTGGTTATTCAGGGCCCCTTGCCCTTACAAATAAATTTCATAATTAACTTTTCCAATTCAGTAAAAAATACTGTGGTGATTTTTACTGGAATTGCATTAAATCTGTTCATTTCAGCGAGCATAGACATCTTAATGATGTTTGTCTTCCTATCCATGAACAAGAAATATTCTTCCATTTATTTAAGTCTTCCTTGATTTCCTTTAACAGTGTTGTGTAGTTTTCTGAATATAACTCATTGACATCTTTAGTTAAATTTATTCCTAGGTATTTGATTCTTTTAGTTGGTATTATAAATGGGATTTTTTTCTTGATTTCCTCCTCAGATTGCTTATTATTGGAGTACAGAAGTGCTACTGTGTTTCTCACATTGACCTTAAAACTTGTGATTTTATTGAACTCATTTATGAGCTCTTGAAGCTTTGTTGTAGATTTCTCAGTGCTTTCTATGTATAGGATCATGTCATCTGCAAATAGTGAAATTTTTACTTCTTCTTTTCCAATTTGGATGCCTTTTATATCTTTTTCTTACCTAAGTGCTTGAGCAAGTTCTTCTAACACAATGTTAAATAGAAGCTGTGAAAGTGGGCATCCTTGTCTTGTTCCTAATCTTAGAGGGAAAGCTTTTAGGATTTTACCATTAAATGTGATGTTATTTGAGTGTTTTTCATATATACCTTTATGTTGAGGAAATTTCCTTCTCTTCCTATATTTTGTAGTGTTTTTATCAGGAAACGGTACTGTATTCAGTCAAATGCTTTTTCTGCATCTATAGAGATGATCATGTGACTTTTTTTTTGGATCTGTTTATGTGGTGTATTACATTGATTGATTTTCTTATGTTGAACCATCCTTTCATACCAGGGATGAAATCCACTTCATCATGTTGTTTAATTCATTTGATGTGGTGTTAAATATGGCTAGCAAGTTGCTGAGGATTTTAGCATCTAGATTCATTAGAGAGATTGGTTTATGGTTTTCCTTTCTTGTGTCATCTTTGTTTGGCTTTGGTATTAGGGTAATGATGACATCAAAGAATGAGCTAGGCAATATTCCCTCCACTTCTAATTTTTGGAAGAGTTTAAGCAGGATTGGTGTTTGTCTGTTCCAGAATGTTTGGTAAAATTCACCTGTGAATTCTGGTCCTGGACTCTTCTTAGTTGGGAGGTTTTTGATGACTAGTTCTATCTTGTTACTTTTGATTAGTCTGGTGAGCTCATCAATTTCATTTTTTTGACAATGTAGGCTGTTTGTGTGTTTCTAGGAATTTTTCCATTTCCTCTAAATTATCCATATTGTTGGCATATCGTTTTTCAAATTATCCTGTTATGGTACACTTTATTTCTGTGGGGTCAGTGGTGAAAGCCTCTTCCTCATTTCCTATTTTATGTATTTGCATATTCTCTCTTTTTTCTTTATTAGTCTAGCTAGAGGTTTATCAATTATTTTAATTTTCTCAAAGAACCATCTTTTTTTTGGATGTTCAAGAAAATTAATTTTTCCCACATTATATTATGAAAATTCTTAAAAACATAAACCTCAAATTAAATACAGACATGTAATCCAAATACCTATCATGTTATAGGGGATGATTCTGCCATTCCAGAAATTTTCCTCATGCTGCTCCTTATACAATACCTAGTCAATCCCAAGACCATAGCTAAATATTGTTCTGAATTTTTCCACCATAGGTTAGCTTTACCTGTTCTAGAATTTAATATGTATGAAAGCATACATCCTATATCACATAAAGCTTCTTTTATGAAGGAAAATATTTTGTCAATATAATCAATGCTGGTGTATCACTTAGTCATTCTTTTTTATTGATGAAGAATATTTCATTGTATGAATATACCACAGTTTAACCATTTTTCTGTTGATGGACATGTGGTGTCTTTCAAGTTCTTAGCTATTATGTACAATGTTTCTGTGGACATTATAGTACAAATATTTTTATGAATATATTTTTTCTCTTGGGAAAATAGCCAGAATTGGAATTGTTGGGACATATGGTAAGTATATATTAAGTTTTATAATAAACTGCCATAACCTCTTTCAAAATAGATGTAACAATTTTACATCCCACCTACAATAGAAAACTGTACCCATAATTAGTCAATTTCTCATTATCTGCCCTGCAATGATATGATCCATAGTGTATTTACTGGATTATTACAGTATTCTCTTAATCAATCTCCCAGCTCACACTCTCAATTCTCAATAAGGCAATCAGAGAAATCTTATTAAACCATAAATCAGATCATGTCCTAAAGCCCTCAAAAGAAAATCCCATAACCCTCTATGATGATATGTCCTGATATTTTTTAAAAATAATTTTTAAAATTTTTTAAAAGACAATTTGATTATATAAATGTTACACAAAAAC
>JAKSZT010040990.1:0-15244 GCA_026826555.1 Tolypeutes matacus | reverse complement strand
TATTCCTTCTACTTCTATTTTTTGGAAGAGCTTAAGTAGAATTGGTGTTAGCTCTTTCCGGAATGTTTGGTAGAATTCAGTTGTGAAACCATCTGGTCCTGGACTCTTCTTAGTTGGGAGGTTTTTGATGACTGAGTCTATCTCTTTACTTGTAATTGGACTGTTGTGTTCATCTATTTCTTCTTTCATCAATATCGGCTGTTTGTGGGTTTCTAGAAACTTGTCCATTTCCTCTAAATTGTCATTCTTGTTGGCATATAATTTTTCAAAGCATCCTCTTATGATACTCTTTATTTCTGTGGGGTCAGTAGCGATATCACCTTGCTCATTCCTTATTTTATGTATTTGCATTTGTTCTCCCTTTTTCTTTGTTAGTCTGACTAAGGGTTTGTCAATTTTATTGATATTCTCGAAGAACCAACTTTTGGTTTTGTTTATTGTTTCCAGTGCTTTCTTATTCTCTATTTCATTTAGTTCTGCTCTAATCTTTGTTATTTCCTTCTTTCTACTTCCTTTAGGTTTAGTTTGTTGTTGTTTTTCCAGTTCCTCCAAGTGTGCTGCTAGGTCTTCAATTTTAGCTCCTCCTTCTTTTTTAATATATGAATTTGTGGCTATGAACTTCCCTCTCAGGACTGCTTTCGCTGCATCCCATAGGTTTTGATATGTTGTGTTGTCCTTTTCATTAGTTTCAAGGTAGTTACTGATTTCTTTTGAGATTTCCTCTTTGACTCACTGTTTGTCTAAGAGTGTGTTGTTTAACTTCCATATCCTTGTGCCTAACCTGTTTCTCTGGCCCTTAGTGATTTCCAACTTCATTCCGTTGTGGTCAGAGAAATTACTTTGTATAATCTCAATCTTTCTGAATTCATTGAGTGTTGTTCTGTGGCCTAGCAGGTGGTCTATTTTGGAGTATGTTCCATGTGCACTCGAGAAGAATGTAACTCCCACTGTATTTGGGTGTAGTGTTCTGTATATGTCTATTAAGTCCAGGTCTTCTAATGTATTGTTGAGTGCCTTAGTTTCTTTATTGATTCTCTGTAGATGTTCTGTCTAATGATGGTAGTGGTGTATTGAAGTCCCCTGTTATAATTGTAGAGGCATTTATTTCTCCTCTTAGTTTTTCCAGAGTTTGCCGCACGTATTTTGAGGCACCCCGTTTATGTGCGTAAATGTTGATGATTGTTCTCTCTTCTTGAGAGATTACTCCTTTTACTAATATGTAGTTTCCGTCTTTGTCTCTTACAATAGTTTTGCATTTAAAGTCTATTTTGTCTGATATTAAAATAGCAACTTCTGCACTTTTTTGTCTATTATTAGCTTGTAAAATGATTTTGCAGCCATTCACTTTTAGCCTCCTTGAATCCCTGGGTTGAAGGTGGGTTTCTTGTAGACAGCATATAGATGGATCATATTTTCTTATCCATTCTGCCAATCTGTGTCTTTTGATTGGTGAATTTAGTCCATTAACATTCAGTGTTATTACTCGTAACGAATTTCTTACTTCAGCCATTTTTTCTTTGGGTTAATGTATGTCATATGTTGTTTTGTTTCTCTTTTTGTCTTTTCAGTTGTTTTTAAACTCTCCTCCAACTCTCTCTCCCTTGTTTTTCCTTTCAACTTGTAGAGATTCCTTTAGTATTTCTTGAAGTGCTGGTTTCTTCTTGACATACTCTCTTAATTTCTGTTTATCTGTGAATATTTTGAACTCTCCATCATTTTTGAATGCCAATTTTGCTGGATAGAGAATTCGCGGCTGGAAATTTTTTTCTTTTAGTGTTTTGACTATGTCATACCACTGTCTTCTTGCCTCCATGGTTTCAGCTGAGAAATCAGCACTTAATCTTATTGTGCTTCCCTTGTATGTGATGGTTCTCTTTTCTCTTGCTGCCTTGAGTATTTTCTCTTTGTCTTGAGCATTGGACAATTTGACAAGTATATGTCTTGGAGTTGGCCTGTTGGGATTTATACTATTTGGGGTGCGCTGTGCTTCCTGGGTCTGCACATCCATCTCTCTCAATAGCATTGGGAAGTTTTCAGCCATTATTTCCTTCAACACTCCTTCTGTTCCCTTTCCCTTCTCTTCTCCTTCTGGGATGCCCATAATGCATATGTTTGTGCGTTTTGTATTATCGGTTAAGTCCCTGAGTCCATGCTTGATTTTATTCTATCTTTTTGTCTATCTGTTCTACAATCTCTTTAATTTCAGCTGTATTGTCTTCCATATCACTAATTCTTTCCTCTGCCTGTTAAAATCTGCTGTTATGTGAATCCAGCATCTTTTTCATTTCTTGGCTTGTGCCATTGTTCACCATCATATCCATTACCTTTTTAGGCATGTTTGCTATTTCTTCAGTATGTTCTCCCAGTGTTTTCTTTATATCCTTAATCTCTTCCTTCAGTTCCCTAAGTTGGTCCATGATATTTGTTTGGATAGCTTTCATTAGTTGTTCAATGTTCTGCATTGCTTCCTGGTTTCTATTTTGTGCATTGGACTGGTCAATGTTTTCCAGTTTCTCAGAGTCATTTGTATTTTTCTGTTGCCCTCTGGTCATCATATTATCTTGATGGGTTTGTTCAGTTGATTAGCTTTTCTCTATGCTCTAGAGTTTTATTTAGCTGTGGTTCTGCGTGTGAGTTAAGTTTTCTCTTTGGCAGTTTTTCTTCTTATTTTATTTCCTTACTTCTTTCTATGTTCCCTTGAAGGCAAAAGGTTAGGGCCAGAGGAATCAAAAGATGTAAGGAAGGCAGAAGGATAATAGTAATATTGATAAAAGTCAGAAGAGGGGCAAAATGAGACTTAATGAGATGAATATTTAACTTGTGTTGGCAGTGTAGAGTACCAGGAAAAAAAATGGAGTTCCTACAATGGACTGGGAAAACAAATGGAGGAATATATATATAGTGATTTAGAAGGCTAGAATTATGAGGAGGGAGAGAAATAGTAAAGAAAGGTCTGAGAGGAAAAAGTAAATACTAATAAAAATAAAAGAAGAAAACAAAATAGTTGGAATAGAAATTGACACCCTTGAGCTGTGGACCTATGAAAAAATGTTGTATCTAAGAGCCACAACAGAAAACAGAAGGCAGAAAGATGCAGGAAGGATAAGCGGTAGTTTGTAATACAAAATCAATATATACAGTGAGCGGGAAATTACTGAAAAAGAAGTACAGCAAAGAAGCGACAAGTTAGCAGCACCTGATTTTTAAAAAATGGAAGAAAAAAGAAAGGGGATAGGAAAGAGGAAAGAAAAGCAAGGGACCAGAAAGAAACAGAGAAACCAAAGATCCACACAGGCAAGCAGTCAAACAGAGCTAAGGGGGGGTCAATGATTTCCCTAGGGTCCACATGGATCCTTCCTGCCTAATTGTGTTTATCAATCAATTTCCCCGCAGGGTTCTATATGCAGGTCCTGAAGCAGCTTTTAGCTATTAAGCTAAGTTAAAAAAGAATTTATTTTTTATTTATTGAAGTGACCTTCTCGCTTTTTTTTTTTTTTTTTAATTTTTATTTTTTCGCGAAATACAGGACCCAAAATAATTCCTCCTCTAGACCAACCCCCTTACGGAAGGACCCTACCTGGGCCTGTGGAAATTAATCAAGCACTTCCCACTTCCTGGACTCCCCAGGATAGCTGTAGCTCTGATGTTAGTCAGTGCAGAGTGCTAAAGATGGCCGATTCCACCCTTTCTGGAGCCGAGCTCCAGAGTCACCGGGTTGCTAAGTAAATCGGTTTGAGTGCAGATTTGCATCTGCTCTCAGCCTGATGCTGATTCAGGTTGGCTTATCTGCTCCCCAAAGCTATGGGGCAGTGCAGGCAGTCAGATCGATGTCTAAAAATAAAAAATACCCTTCCCTGTCCTCCAACAGAACCCTCCCTCTTTTGGGAAGTGTACCTTCTTCCTGGCTCCGCAGTGGCCCGGGTCTTATCCCTGGGTCGCTACGGAAATCAGCTCCGTCCCCCGACCAGAATCCCAGCTCCAGTTCACCGGGTGCCAATTAGGTCGTTTGTTCTGCTCACGCAAGATCCAAGGGGCGCCAGGCAGCCAGATCCCCAGAAAATAAAACTTTCTCACCTGCTCGCGGCTCCAAGTGGCCGTTTTATTTTATTTTATATTTTCTCCCTAACCACGGGGCTCAGCCGTCTGTGCCAACCACCACCAGCAGCCTTAAAACTCACGAATCTCCACCGTTCCGTCCACACCTTTGATCCGTGCAGATAGATGTCCCAAGCTTCTCACTCCACGCGTGCACAGCACAGACCCCCAGGCAGGACCCCGTCCACAATCCGCCTTGCTCTGGGAGCTTGTAGTGTGTGCCCTCCTATACTAATGCCATCTTGAGAGTCTATCAATTTATTTTCATAGATGGAGCCTATCTTTCAATAACCGACTATTTCATTATTGATTTTGGTATTCAACTTCATTCTCTTTAATTCCTGATATATCTAAGCAAAACTTAATCTGGTAGATCTTTCAAGGAAAATAAAACTTTTTACATTTCTTACTTTTTCCTTTTCTAATCGTTTATTTATACTCTTCTACTTACTGGAGGATCACTTTCTTTTCCTGGTTTCTTCAGTTAGAAAGGATGGTCATTGACTTTAGACTTTCCTCCTGTTCTAGTACAGGAGTTCTAGTACAATTTTAAACTTCTTTCTATGCACTGCTTTTTAAAATTCTACCATTTTTTTATGTGTTATATTTTTACATCATTCAATTCAAAATATTTTTGAACATCAATTGTGATATTTTTGACTTGAAGATTGCTTAAATATATACAGTAATTTAAAACTTCTATAGTATTGATTTCTAATTTCATTCCATATTGGCCAGAGAGCATATTGTAGAAAAGTAAGGCCTTTTAAACTAATGAAGAAGTGATTAATGACTCAGTATGTGGTTCAATTCATATATTCTCAAGGGAAAGGTAATTCCAAGCACAATGATATATTACTATACAACTCAGAATATCATCATTGGCAATACACAATGACGGTGATTTTGTTCAACCTAACTTTTTATGCATTTGATAAACATTTGGTCACAAATGTTACAAAATTTCATAAAGTGTCCAGTAGTTTCTAATAAAATTAAACAGCTCCTGTGAGTCCTGTCTTCATTATGTACACAAGAGAACTAAGTAGAATCATCCAATAGAAATTTGGAATTTCTTCACACTAAATAAAAAGTGGTAAATGTGCAGGTGTCCAACCAAGATAAAAGGATAAACATCCATGAAGTATGTATACATAATCATATTACTAAAATTTTAAACAGGAACTATGGATTCACCTCAATAATGTGGATGAATCTGAAAACAATCATTCATTAGAGTTTTAAAATGTCTTACAAAAAGGAGGTGCTATTAATGTCATTTATAAAACTGTTTAAAAAAGAAAAACTAATCCAAGGTCAAATAAATGAATAGACTAGTTATTGTGTGTTGGTAAGGAGGCAATATGAAGATTTTTTAGGAAAGCCTGAGGGAACATTCTGGAATGATGGTAATATACTTTATTTTATTTCTCTATTTGTTTTTTTTGTGTGTGTTTTTTTGACAATTGTCTTTTTTTTTTTTTTGCAAACGTTCATAACGCCTTTATTCATAAGAGTCGAAAACTGGAAACATGAAAACTTCCACCCCTGGTAAAACAAAACACAAACTGTGGTCCATCCAGAGTAGAGCACCTCTTGACAATCCAAGGGATGAACTACTGATCCCGGCAACAGATACCTGAGATCCCTAAACCAACTCCGCTGAGGAAGTCAGACACAAAATGTAGGAACTGTGTGATCCCAGGTATAGGAAGCCCTGAGGAGAGGAACCTCTCCCATGGTTGCAGACAGCAGCTAGTGGGTGTCTTGCGGTGGTGCCTGAGTTGTGGAGCTGTTCTTTCCCTCATTGTGGGGGAGACTCGTGGGTATGTACTGGCCAAGCCTCAGGATCTGCGTCCTTAAACGGATGTGTCATGTCGCACAGAAATGACACGTCCTCAAAGCTGAGGCCTGGGTCCCAATGGGGGTGCGGGAGAAGCCACACCCAGAGTGCCCTCGGAGGCTCTGCTCACCCCATCTCCCCAGCCCGGCCTCCCTGGCCAGGCCCAGCAGGGTCCTTCCTGTGCCCAGCGCCCTGCAGCCAGTGGCCCAGCGTGCTGGGGAAGCCCCTCCTGCCGGAGCTCAGGCAGCCACAGCCCCTACCAGACGAGGCCCCAGGTGGGCCAGCTTCTCCCCAAGCCTTGACACCGGGTTTCAGACCCCAAATGCTGACGCTCTCCCTCCCCCCGCGGGGCCATATGGTCTAGACATGTGGGTGTCCTGGAAACACGAGGCGGGACAGTGGCAGGGCCTCACCCTCGGGGCTCCAGACAGGAAGGGGATTCACGGCCCAAACGCACGTGACAAGACCCAAGAGTGAGGCCCAGACGAGGTCTCTGAGGCCCAGGGAGTCCTGGGGGGCAGGCGCCAGCAGGGGACACAAGGTGCCCATGCCCAGACCTTACCCACTCAGGACTCAGGCCTCGTCTCTGGAGTAGGCCCAGAGGGGGCGCCCTCTGTTCCCAGGGACATCTCCCGCCTCCCCCAGATGAGGAAGGAGGAAACATCATCGCTCCCGGATTCCCTCCTCACGCCTACTGGACAAATTCCCTGCACAGGGTGAAATGAAATAAAACTCAGCAGAGCTTGGGGGGTTTAAAGCCAGCCTCCTCCGCCCTCTGCCTCCATTGTGAGCAGAGATAAAGGGAAGCCCTGAAAGCCCTGGGCACAGGACCAGCCCTCCAGGCCATATCTCCGCAACTCCATCACAGCAGGCAGTGTCTGCCCACTGTGCAAAGATGAATTAAGACTTTCAGTGAGAACTTGACAATCACGTTCCCTTACAAGGGTCTGTGCTCCTCGGTCCCCTCTGCTCCTATAAAGGGCTCTTCAGTTAACAGGTCCCCAAGGCACCTGCCACAGCAGGACGACCACTGAGGGGGCCTGCAGCAGGACCTCGGGGGGCTCGCGGCGAATGACACGACAAGGCACGCCGACCACCCCTCAGACACTCCAGACGGTCCGCAGGCCGCACAGCAGCTCTCTCACGGGCTCTACCCTCGCCATGGCCGCCCAGGGCTGGGCCGCCGCCCCTTCTGAGCACCTGCAGGACGAGGCCCCACTCAGCTCCAGGCAGGAGGAGGTGTCCCAGAGTCAGAGGACAGGGAGTCTAATAGTGAGAGATTTCAATACACCACTGTCTGTATTGGATGCAACTATATTTTGTTTACAAGAAACTCACCTTAGATGCAAATACATAAACAGGCTGAAGGTGAAAGGATGGAAAAATCCAGTCCATGCAAATGCAACAAAGAGAGATCTGGGGTGGATATAGTAATATCAGACAAATTAAATTTTAAGACAAAAGCTATTATAAGACAAAGAAGGATGGTGTGTATATATATATAACTTTATTTTGTACATTTAATAAGTGAAAATACAAACAATTAAAAAAGAAAACACAATTGAATAAAAACATACATTTCTCAATTAAATGAACTGGATACATATAAATGTTTTTTTGAATCATAAACAATGTTACACAATATATTTGATACATAGTAATGCAATCATACAATATTTGTCTTTTTGTGTCTGGCTTGCTTCACTCAACATAATGTCCTCCAGGTTCATCTATGATGTCATATGCTTTATGACTTCATTCTTTCTTACAACTGAATAATGTTCCATCTTGTGAATACACCACAGTTTGTTTATCCACTCTTCGGATGATGAACACCTGGGTTTTGGCAATCATGAATAATGTCACTATGAATATCAGTGTGCAGATGTCTGTTCATGTCACTGCTCTCAGTTCTTCTGGGTATATACCCAGTAGTTGATCACATGGCAAGTCTATATTCAGCTTCTTTAGGAACCGCCAAATAGTCCTTCAAAGTGGCTGTACTATTCTGCACTCCCACCAACAGTGAATAAGTGTTCCTAACTCTCTAAATCCTCTTCAACACTTGTAATTCTCTATCTTTTTAATAGTGGCCATTCTGAGAGGTGAGAAATGATATTTCATTGAAGTTTTGATTTGCATTTCCCTAATTATTAGTGTTGTTGAGCATTTCTTCATATTTTGGGGGGCATTTGTATTTCTTCTTTGGGCAAAGTCTATTCAAGTCCTTTGTCCATTTTTTAATTGGGTCATTTGTTTTTTATTGTTGAGTTGTAGCATCTATTTATATATCCTGGATATTAAATGCTTATCTGACATGTGATTTCCAATTATTTTCTTCCATTGAGTCAGCTGCCTTTAACCCTTTGGAAAAACTTCTGTGAGGTGCAAAAATGGTTAATTTTGAGGAGGTCCCATTTATCTATCTTTTCTTTAATTGCTGTGCTTTGGGTGTAATGTCCAAGAAACTACCACCTACTACAAGGTCTTGAAGATGTTTCCCTACATTTTCTTCTAGGAGTTTTATGGTCCAGGATTTTATATTTAGGTCTTTGATTAATTTTGAGTCGAATCTTGTATAGGGAGTGAGATAGGAGTCCTCTTTCATTTTTTTGGTTATAGATATCAAGTTCTCCCAGCACCATTTGTTGAAGAGACTGTTATGTCCCCTTAACATGGCCTTGATAGGTTTCTCAAAAATTAGTTGACTGTATAGGTAAGGGTTTATTTCTGGTTTCTCAATTCTATTCCACTGATAGCTGTGCCTATCTTTATAACAGTATCATGCCATGCTGTTTTGTCCACTCTCACTTTGTAATATATTTCAAGATTAGGCAGTGAAATTCCTCCCACATTGCTCTACATTTTTAGAATGCTTTTGGCTATTTTGGTGCACTTTCCCTTCCAAATGAATTTGGTATTTGCTTTTTCTAATTCTGTGAAGTAGACTGTTGGAATTTTGATTGGTATTACATTGAATCTATAAATCACTTTGGGTAAGATTGACATCTTCATGATATTTATTCTTCCAACCTATGAACATGGAATGTCTTTCCATTTCTTTAGGTCTTTTTAAAAATTTCTTTTAGCATTGTTTTGTAGTTTTCTGTATACAGGTGCTGTACTTCTTTGGTAAAATTGCTTCCTAGGTATTTGGGTCTTTTTGTTGCTATTATAATTATAATTTTTCTCCTGATTTCTTCTTCAGATTGTTCAATACTAGTGTACAAACACATTACTGATTTTTGTGTGTTGATCTTGTATCCTGCCACTTTGCTGAATCATTTATTAGCTCAAGTAGCTTTGTTGTGGATACTTCATAATTTTTTAAATATAGTATCATGTCCTCTGCAAACAGTGAGAGTTTTACTTCCCCTATTCCTATTTGGATGCCTTTAATTTTTTTCTTGTCTAACTTCCCTAGCTAGTACTTCTAGTACAGTATTGAATAACAATGGTGATGGTGGGCATCCTTGTCTTTCCCTGATCTTAGAGGGAATGCTTTCAGCCTTTCCTCATTGAGTACTATGTTGGCTGTGGTCTCTTTGATATACATATACCAACTCTATAACTTATATAGATTCAAACAGAAGGACAGAAGAGCCATGTGTAGGGAAACCATAACTGAGTCCAACTGTCACTCTGGGGAGCATAAATTCTAAAGTAGGGTCCACTGGCAAGGCACCAAATTCCTGAGCTACCTGCCCTGATTATAGTGTTTGGATGTCGCTCGACCACTCAGAAGATCTGCTATTTAGGGTAGTATCTACTTTGGCTGTCAATGAGATCCTGTGATTAATGTAGCCTCCCAAATGACCTCCCGACTCACTTTGAAGTCTCTTAGCCATATAAACTCATGTATCTTTGCCTTTTCCCCCTTTTGGTCAAGGCCTTTTATCAGTTGCATTGCTAGTTGGTGCTTGGTAGTAATCCCTCAGTGTCAGGAAGGCTCATCCCTAGCAGTCATGTCAAATGCTGGGGGGAAGGTAATTTATTTATATGCAGAGTTCAGCTTAGAGAGAGGCCACATTTGAGCAACAAGGAGGCTACCAGGAGGCAACTCTTAAGCACCCTATAATACTAGGTCAAGTTTCTATTTCAAGAGTAAAGATTCATACACACAGTCATCAATACGAAGGACATGTCAATGGACCATCCCCCTTAACTAGTAATTGCCCCTATACTTGGAGGATTCTTGCTGATCCATTAGAGAATGTGACAGAGCTCCCCAGGATGGGAATTTGATATTCCTTCAGTTAATATGTGAATCTACACCCACCATGACGATGCTCCATGAACACTTGAATACATTTATATGCCTGATCTGTATGCCCAGTTGAGCTTACTCCCATGTATCCCCCATCACTGACCCCCCGCACTTATGATCTTCCCCTCCCACCATTGTAACCCTTCTGTGATCCAAAAATTCTTCAAAAATGAAGATAATAAAATAACAAAAATAAAATTAATGCAAAATTGAAAAATACTGATACTTTTAAAAATAAGAAATAAAATATAAAAAATTGAAAAATAAATTAATGAATAATGAAAATTTGTGATAATAAAAAATAACAAAAAAGCATTAAAAAAAATTTTTTTGACATTTTGCCTTTCATCTCTCTAAGACCTTTTTTCCTATATGTACAGTGACATTTTCTTCTGTTTATTGCCCCAGTTTCTTGCTTTTTAAATTTTGCCCTCAAAGAAGTTTTAGGTTACAGAAAAGTCACATACCAAATACAGGAGACTCCCAAATACTCAACATTGTCCCAGTTTTCCCCCGTCCTCTATTAACAGGATTTTATATGTGAATGGTATGTTTGTTACAACTGATGGACAAATATTGAAAAATAACTACCAACTATGGTCAATGGTTTACATTATGGTTTATATTTTGGACCATGCACTTTTATAAACTTTGATGCAGTTCAACATGGCTTGTATCCATCATAGCAAGATCATGTAGAACACTTCCATAGCTCCAAAAATGCTCCCTGTTCCATCTATTCAATTTTTTCCTCCTTCCCTCAGGACCCATGGCAACCAACAGCCTTCACTTCTTGAAGGACAGGATTCATAGTTACTTGAAACATTACTGAGGGCTTGACACACTGGCCTGTCCTCACCTTTTAGGAACCACCCATGCTTTCAATAGACTCCCACTTCTCTGAGAACATAGCAGGCCTCCCCAGGATGGGAATCTACCACATTGTCACTCGATATGTGGCTCTCCATTCCATATATAACACATTATGTTAAGATGAACACTTACTCCCTCAAAGCCTGCCCCAGGTGCACCCTGTCCCAAAAGTCCCCTACATTCAACACCCCAAACCAGAAACCCTCATTTGCCATATTGCAAAAGAGCATTCCCAACATTGTAGTTTCAAACATGTACCTGCCAATTCCAAGTGATCACCAGCTCCCTCCCACAACCCTCCCCCTATTTCTATGGCCAGTTCAACCCATCCTCCTCACCCCACACCCCTCAAAATCCAGCACTACCCAACCCAACATTATCATTACACCTCTGCCATGCCCCTCCACTGTACAACTACACACTTCCACCTTATCATAGATTTTGCCCATATGGGTATTGGCTCACAACATTCTTCTCCCTTTCTATTTCCTGTAAATCTATCTTCCGGACTGTAGCTCTGTGAGTCTGCTCAATTTGTTCAATTCATATTAGTGATGTCATGTATATTTGTCTTTCAGTGCCTGGCTTGCTTCACTCAACATAAGGTCCTCAAATTTTATACATGTTATCCTGTGTGTTAATATTGTATTCCTTCTTACAGCTAAGTAATATTCCATGGTATGTATATAACACTATTTGTTTATCCATTAATCTATTGAAGGACATTTGGGTTGATTCCAACATTTGGCAATAATGAATCAGGCAATTATGAACATTGGTGTGCATACATTTATTCCTGTCCTTGCTTTCAGTTCTTCTAGGTATATAACCAGCTGTGGAATTGCTTGATTGTATGACAGTTCCATAATTATTTTTCTGAGGCACCGCCAAACTGTCCTTCAGAGTGGCTACACCATTCTACATTCCCACCAGCAGTGGATGAGGGTTCCCATTCCTCCACATCCTCTTGAACACTTGTAGTCCTCTGTTTTTTAATAAACACCAGTCTAATGGGTGTAAGATGACATAACTTGGAAGTTTTGATTTGCATTTCCCTAAAATCTAGTGATGTTGAGCATCTTCTCATGTGCTTTTTAGCCATTTGTATTTCTTCTTTGAAGAAGTGTCTGTTCAAATCACTTGCCCATTTTAAAAATGTGTTGTCTTTTTATTTTTGAGGGGTAGGTTTTCTTTATATATGCTGGATAATAAGCCCCTATCAGATATATATTTATCAAATATTTTCTCCCATTGGGTAGACTGCCTTTTCATGTTCTTGACAAAATCCTTTGAGGTGCAAAAGTTTTTAATTTGGGGGAAGTCCCATTTATCTATTTTTTTCTCTCATTGCTTGTGCTCTGGGTATAAAGTTCATGAAACGATTTCCTAATACAAGATCCTGTAGATGCTTCCCTACATTATCTTCCAACGTCTTTATGGTATTGAGTCTTATATTTAGATCTTTGATTGATCTTGAGTAAATTTTTGTATAAGATGTGAGATGGTGTTCCTCTCATTTTTTGTATATGGATAAACAGTTCTGCAAGCACCATTTGTTCAAGAGGCCATTCTCTCCCAGTTGAATGGGCTTGGTGGCCTTGTTGAATATCAGTTGACTTTATATGTAAGGCTCTATATCAAAATTCTCAATTCAGTTTCTTTGGTCATTATGTGTATCCTTGTGCCAATACCATGCAGTTTTGACCACGGTACCTTTTTAGTATGTTTTAAAGTCAGGTAGTGTGATTCCTACAACTTCATTTTTCTTTTTCAATATGTCTTTGGCTATTCAGGGCCCCTTGCCCTTACAAATAAATTTCATAATTAACTTTTCCAATTCAGTAAAAAATACTGTGGTGATTTTTACTGGAATTGCATTAAATCTGTTCATTTCAGCGAGCATAGACATCTTAATGATGTTTGTCTTCCTATCCATGAACAAGAAATATTCTTCCATTTATTTAAGTCTTCCTTGATTTCCTTTAACAGTGTTGTGTAGTTTTCTGAATATAACTCATTGACATCTTTAGTTAAATTTATTCCTAGGTATTTGATTCTTTTAGTTGGTATTATAAATGGGATTTTTTTCTTGATTTCCTCCTCAGATTGCTTATTATTGGAGTACAGAAGTGCTACTGAGTTTCTCACATTGACCTTAAAACTTGTGATTTTATTGAACTCATTTATGAGCTCTTGAAGCTTTGTTGTAGATTTCTCAGTGCTTTCTATGTATAGGATCATGTCATCTGCAAATAGTGAAATTTTTACTTCTTCTTTTCCAATTTGGATGCCTTTTATATCTTTTTCTTACCTAAGTGCTTGAGCAAGTTCTTCTAACACAATGTTAAATAGAAGCTGTGAAAGTGGGCATCCTTGTCTTGTTCCTAATCTTAGAGGGAAAGCTTTTAGGATTTTACCATTAAATGTGATGTTATTTGAGTGTTTTTCATATATACCTTTATGTTGAGGAAGTTTCCTTCTCTTCCTATATTTTGTAGTGTTTTTATCAGGAAACGGTACTGTATTTAGTCAAATGCTTTTTCTGCATCTATAGAGATGATCATGTGACTTTTTTTTTTGGATCTGTTTATGTGGTGTATTACATTGATTGATTTTCTTATGTTGAACCATCCTTTCATACCAGGGATGAAATCCACTTCATCATGTTGTTTAATTCATTTGATGTGGTGTTAAATATGGCTAGCAAGTTGCTGAGGATTTTAGCATCTAGATTCATTAGAGAGATTGGTTTATGGTTTTCCTTTCTTGTGTCATCTTTGTTTGGCTTTGGTATTAGGGTAATGCTGACATCAAAGAATGAGCTAGGCAATATTCCCTCCACTTCTAATTTTTGGAAGAGTTTAAGCAGGATTGGTGTTTGTCTGTTCCAGAATGTTTGGTAAAATGCACCTGTGAATTCTGGTCCTGGACTATTCTTAGTTGGGAGGTTTTTGATGACTAGTTCTATCTTGTTACTTTTGATTAGTCTGGTGAGCTCATCAATTTCATTTTTTTGACAATGTAGGCTGTTTGTGTGTTTCTAGGAATTTTTCCATTTCCTCTAAATTATCCATATTGTTGGCATATCGTTTTTCAAATTATCCTGTTATGGTACACTTTATTTCTGTGGGGTCAGTGGTGAAAGCCTCTTCCTCATTTCCTATTTTATGTATTTGCATATTCTCTCTTTTTTCTTTATTAGTCTAGCTAAAGGTTTATCAATTATTTTAATTTTCTCAAAGAACCATCTTTTTTTTGGATGTTCAAGAAAATTAATTTTTCCCACATTATATTATGAAAATTCTTAAAAACATAAACCTCAAATTAAATACACACATGTAATCCAAATACCTATCATGTTATAGGGGATGATTCTGCCATTCCAGAAATTTTCCTCATGCTGCTCCTTATACAATACCTAGTCAATCCCAAGACCATAGCTAAATATTGTTCTGAATTTTTCCACCATAGGTTAGCTTTACCTGTTCTAGAATTTAATATGTATGAAAGCATACATCCTATATCACATAAAGCTTCTTTTATGAAGGAAAATATTTTGTCAATATAATCAATGCTGGTGTATCACTTAGTCATTCTTTTTTATTGATGAAGAATATTTCATTGTATGAATATACCACAGTTTAACCATTTTTCTATTGATGGACATGTGGTGTCTTTCAAGTTCTTAGCTATTATGTACAATGTTTCTGTGGACATTATAGTACAAATATTTTTATGAATATATTTTTTCTCTTGGGAAAATAGCCAGAATTGGAATTGTTGGGACATATGGTAAGTATATATTAAGTTTTATAATAAACTGCCATAACCTCTTTCAAAATAGATGTAACAATTTTACATCCCACCTACAATAGAAAACTGTACCCATAATTAGTCAATTTCTCATTATCTGCCCTGCAATGATATGATCCATAGTGTATTTACTGGATTATTACAGTATTCTCTTAATCAATCTCCCAGCTCACACTCTCAATTCTCAATAAGGCAATCAGAGAAATCTTATTAAACCATAAATCAGATCATGTCCTAAAGCCCTCAAAAGAAAATCCCATAACCCTCTATGATGATATGTCCTGATATTTTTTAAAAATAATTTAAAAAATTTTTTAAAAGACAATTTGATTATATAAATGTTACACAAAAAC
>JAKSZT010040975.1:0-10961 GCA_026826555.1 Tolypeutes matacus | reverse complement strand
ACAGCAGATATTGAAGCAATTTGGGGGAGTATATAGAGATTTTCATGTCTCTAAATCAAGCAGAAAAGCTTTGTTAATTATGAATCCATCATATTAAAAAGATATTTTTTCCTTTTGAATATAGTATTGCAGTACTGAATAATTATTCTTTAATATAAACCAAATGAATGACCTCTCCCAGACACTGTTTCAACACGACCATTAGTAAGGGTGTTATCAAGAGAGGGGCCAAGATGGCTTTGTCTAGGAGGGCACACAATGCAAGCTCCCAGAGGAAGGTGGATTGTGAAAAGGGTCCTGCCTGGGGGTCTGTGCTGTGTGTGCGTGGAATGAGAAGCTTGGGACATCTATCTGCGCTATCAACGGCGTGGACGGAATGGTAGAGATTCATGAGTTTTAAGCCTGCCGGTGGTGGTTGGCACAGACGCCTGAGCCCCTCGGTTAGGGGAAAGAAAAATAAAACATCCAGTTGGAGCCATGAGCAGGGCTCCGTAACTGGGACTCCAGGTTTAGAGGGAGGGGGCACTCTCTTGATGGGGGGCTCTGGTAAAGGGGTGAGAGAGTTTTATTTTGGGGGGATTTGGCTGCCTGGAGCCCCTTGGACTTTGGGTGAACAGACCAGTCGGAGAGAATCAGCACCCAGTGGAGTGGAGGGGTGATTCTGTTTGGGGAGGGAGTTGATTTGCCTAGCTGCCCAGGGATAAGCCCCATGCTGCCAGGGAGCCAGGAAGAGGGGACACCTCTCCAAAAGAGGGAGGGTTCTGTTGGAGGACAGCAAAGGGATTTTTTTTTTTTTTTTGCCATTGATCTGGCTTCCTGGATGGCCCCATAGCTTTGGGTGGCAGATAAGATGACTTGAAGCAGCGTCAGTCTGACAGGAGAGGTGAATCTGCTGAGTCAACCGGATTTAAACAGCAACCTGGTGATGCTGGGTCTCTGCTCCAGAAGGGGTGGAGTGGGCCGTCTTTAGAATTCTGCACTGACTAACAGCAGAGCTACAGCTTCCCTGGGGAGTCCAGGAAGTGGGACGTGTTTGATTAATTTCCACACGGTCCCCTCCATAAGGGGGGGTTACCTTATCTTTCTCTAGAGGAGAAATTCTTTTGGGTCCTGTATTTAGCCAAAAAAAAAAAAAAAAAAGTGAGAAGGTCACTTCAATAAATGAAAAATAAATTCTTTTTTATTTAGTTTAATAGCTAAAAGCTGTTTCAGAACCTGCATATAGAACCCTATGGGGAAATTGATTGATAAACACAAGCAGGCAGAGAAGATCCATGTGGACCCTAGGGGAATCATTGACCCTCCTTAGCTCTGTTTGACTGCTTGCCTGTGTGATTCTTTGTTTTTTCTCTGTTTATTTCTTGTCTCTTGCTTTTCTTTCCTCTTTCCTACCCCTTTCTTTTTTCTTTCATTTTTTAAAATTAGGTGCTGCTAGCTTGTCACTTATTTGCTGTGCTTCTTCTTCAGTAATTTCCCACTCTCTGTCTATATTGATTTTGTATTCCAAACTATCGCTTATCCTTCCTTCAACTTTCTGTCTTCTGCTTTCTGTTGTAGCTGTTAGATACAACATTTTTTCATGTGCCCACAACTTAAGGGTGTCAATTTCCATTCCATCTATTTTGTTTTCTTCTTCTTTTTTTTTAATTAGTATTAACTCTTTTCTTTCAGCCGTTTCTTTACTATTTCTCTCCCTCCTCATAATTCAAGCCTTCTAAATCACTATGTATATATTCCTCCATTTGTGTTCCCAGTCCATTGTAGGAGCTCCACTTTTATTCCTATTAATCTTCACTGCCTACATGAGTTAAATATTCATCTCATTATGTCTCATTTGGCCCTCTTCTAACTTTTATCAATATTACTATTATCTTTCTGCCTTCCTTACATCTTTTGATTCCTCTGGCCCTAATCTTTTGCCTTCAAGAGAACATAGAAAGAAGCAAGGAAATAAAATAAGAAGAAAAAGTGCCAAATAGAAAACTTAACACACATGCAGAACCACCAGCTAAATAAAACTCTAAAACATAGAGAAAAGCTAATCAACTGAACAAACCCATCAAGATAATATGATGACTAGAGGGCAACAAAAAAATACAAATGACTCTGAGAAACAGGAAAACATGGACCAGTCCAATGAACAAATTAAAAACCAGGAAGTGATGCAGAACATCGAACAACTAATCAAAGCTATCCAAATAAATATCATGGACCAACTTAAAGAAATGGAGGAAGAGATTAAGGATATAAAGAAGACACTGGGAGAACATACTGAAGGAATTGCAAACATGCCTTAAAAGATAATGGATATGATAGTGAACAATGGAACAATCCAAGAAATAACAAAGATGCTGGATTCACATAACAGCAGATTTGAACAGGCAGAGGAAAGAATTAGTGATATGGAAGACAATACAGCTGAAATCAAAGAGATAGTAGAACAAATAGACAAAAAGATAGAAAAAATCCAGCATGGACTCAGGGAATTAACCGATAACAATAAATGCACAAACGTACGCATTATGGGTATCCCAGAGGGGAAGAGAAGCGAAAGGGGACAGAAGGAGTGTTGAAGGAAATAATGGCTGAAAATTTCCCAACCCTATTGAGAGAGATGGATGTGTAGATCCAGGAAGCACAGCACACCACAAATAGTATAAATCCCAACAGGCCAACTCCAAGACATATACTTGTCAAAATGTCCAATGCTCAAGACAAAGAGAAAATACTCAAGGCAGCAAGAGAAAAGAGAACCATCACATACAAAGGAAGCACAATAAGATTAAGTGCTGATTTCTCAGCTGAAACAATGGAGGCAAGAAGACAGAGGTATGACGTAGTCAAAATAATGAAAGAAAAAAATTTCCCGCCATGAATCCTCTATCCAGCAAAACTGACATTCAAAAATTATGGAGAGTTCAAAATATTCACAGATAAACAGAAATTAAGAGAGTATGTCAATAAGATACCTGCACTACAAGAAATACTAAAGGAATCTCTACAAGTTGAATGGAAAAAACCAGGGAAAGAGAGTGGAAGAGAGTTTAAAAACAACTGAAAAGACAAAAAGTGAAACAAAACAACATATGACATACATTAAACCCCCAGAAATGGCTGAAGTAAGATATTCGTTACGAGTAATAACACTGAATGTTAATGGATTAAATTCACCAATCAAGAAGCACAGATTGGCAGAATGGATAAGAAAATATGATCCATCTATATGCTGTCTACAAGAAACCCACCTTCGGCCCAGGGATTCAAGGAGGCTGAAAGTGAATGGCTGGAAAACCATTTTACAAGCTAACAATAGCCAAAAAAGGGCAGGAGTAGCTATTCTAATATCAGACAATATAGACTTTAAATGCAAATCTATTATAAGAGACAAAGATGCACACTACAAATTAGTAAAAGGAGTAATCTCTCAAGAAGACAGAACAATCATCAACATTTACACACCTAATCGGGGTGCCACAAAATACGTGCGGAAACGCTGGAAAAACTAAGAGGAGAAATAAATGCCTCCACAATTATAGCAGGGGACTTCAACACAACATTATCATCATTAGACAGAACATCTAGATGGAGAATCAATAAAGAAACAAAGGCACTCAACAATATATTAGAAGACCTGGAATTAATAGACATATACAGAACACTACATCCAAATACAGCAGGATTTACATTCTTCTCAAGAGCACATGGAACATATTCTAAAATAGACCACAGGCTAGGCCACAGAACAACTCTCAATGAATTCAGAAAGATTGATATTATACAAAGTAATTTTTCTGATCCAAACGGAATGAAGTTGGAAATCAGTAAGGGCCAGAGAATAAGGTTAGGCACAAGGATATGGAAGTTAAACAACACACTATTAGACAAACAGTGGGTCAAAGAGGAAATCTCAAAAGAAATCAGTAACTACCTTGAAACTAATGAAAATGACAACCCAACATATCAAAACCTATGGGATGCAGCGAAAGCAGTCCTCAAAGGGAAGTTCATATCCCTAAATTCATATATTAAAAAAGAAGGAAGAGCTAAAATTGAAGACCTAACTGTACGCTTGGAGGAATTGGAAAAACAAAAACAAACTAAACCTAAAGGAAGTAGAAAGAAGGAAATAACAAAGATTAGAGCAAAACTAAATGAAATAGAGAATAAAAAGCACTGTAAACAATAAAAAAAAAAAACAGAAGCTGGTTCTTCGAGAATATCAATAAAATTGACAAACCCTTAGCCAGACTAACATAGAAAAGACAGAACAGATGCAAATACATAAAATAAGGAATGAGCAAGGGGATATCACTACTGACCCCACAGAAATAAAGAGTATCATAAGAGGATACTTTGAAAAATTATATGGCAACAAAATGATAATTTAGAGGAAATGGACAAGTTTCTAGAAACTCACAAACAGCTGACATTGATGAAAGAAGAAATAGATGAACTCAACAGTCCAATTACAAGTAAAGAGATAGACTCAGTCATCAAACACCTCCCAACTAAGAAGAGCCCATGACCAGATGGCTTCACAGCTGAATTCTACCAAACATTCTGGAAAGTGCTAACACCAATTCTACTTAAGTTCTTCCAAAAAAATAGAAGTAGAAGTAATATTGCCTAACTCATTCTATGATGCCAACATTACCCTAATACCACAACCAAATAAAGATACCACAAGAAAGGAAAATTACAGACCAATTTCCCTAATGAACCTAGATGCTAAAATCCTCAACACAATACTTGCTAATTGCATTCAACAAAATATCAAGAGGATTATACACCAGGACCAAATGGGTTTCATCCCGGGTATGCAATGATGGTTCAATATAAGAAAATCAACCAAAGCAATACACCACTTAAACAGATTGAAAGAAAAAAATCACATGATCATCTCTATAGATGCAGAAAAATCATTCGACAAAATACAGCACACTTTCCTCATGAAATAATACAAAAGATAGGAATAGACAGAAACTTTCTGAATATGATAAAGGGTATATTTGAAAAACCCAATGCTAATATCATTTTCAATGCTGAAATACTAAAAGCCTTCCCTCTGAGATTGGGAACTAGTCAAGGATGTCCACTATCACCACTCCTATTTAACATTGTCTTAGAAGTACTTGCGTGAGCACTGAGACAAGAAAAGGACATAAAAAGCATCCAGATTGGAAAAGAAGAAGTAAAAATTTCATTATTTGCAGACGACATGATCATATACATAGAAAGCCCTGAGAAATCTACAAGAAAGCTTCTAGAACTTATAAACAAGTACAGTAATGTTGCAGGCTATAAGATCAATGCTCAAAAATCAGTAGCATTTCTATACACCAATAGCGAGCAAACTGAGGAGGAAATCAGGAAAAAAAATACCATTTACAATAGTAACTAAAAGAACAAAATACCTAGGAATAAATTTAACTAAAGATGTAAAGGACTTATATACAGAAAAATATACAACACTGTTAATGGAAATCAAAGAAGACTTAAATAAATGGAAAAATATTCCCTATTGATGGATAGGAAGACTAAACTTCATCAAGATGTTTACCCTAACCAAACTAATCTACAGATTTAATGCAATCCCAATAAAAGTCAACACTGTATTTTTTAAGGAACTGGAAAAACTAACCACAAAATATATTTGGAGAGTCAAGAGGACCCGAATTGCAAAAGACATATTGAAAAGAAAAATGAAGTTGGAGGTATCATACTACCAGACTTTAAAACATACTACAAAGCTACCGTGATCAAAACTGTGTGTATTGGCATGAGGATAGACCTACTGACCAATGGAACCGAATTGAGAGTTCTGATATAGATCTTCGCATATACAGCTATCTGATATTTGACAAGGCCACAAAGCCCACTCAGTTGGGAGAGAATGGCCTCTTTAACAAGTGGTGCTTGAAGAACTGGATAACCATATCCAAAAGAATGAAAGAAGAATACCATCTCACACCTTATACGAAAATCAACTCAAGATGGATCAAAGATCTAAATAGAAGAGCCAAAACCATAAAGACTTTGGAAGATAATGTAGGGAAGTATCTACAGGGTCTTGTAATAGGAAATGGTTTCATGAACTTCATAGCCAAAACACAAGCAGCAAGAGAAAAATTATATAAATGGGATCTCATCAAAATTAAAAATCTCTGCACCTCAAAGGATGTGTTTAAGAAAATAAAAAGGCAGCCTACACAATGGGAGAAAATATTTGGCGACCATATGTCTAATAGGAGCTTAATATTCTGCATATATAAAGAAATCCTACACCTTGGGAAAAAAAAAGACAAACAACCCATTTAAAAAATGGGCAAGTGACCTGAAAAGACACTTCTCCAAGGGAGAAATACAAATGGCTAAAAAGCACATGAAAAAATGCTCAACATCGCTTGCTATCAGGGAAATGCAAATCAAAACTACAATGAGATACCGTCTTACACACATCAGAATGGCAGCATTAAAAAAACAGCAGACACTAAATTTTGGAGAGGATGTGGAGGAATAGGAACCCTCATCCACTGCTAGTGGGACTGTGGTATGGTCCAGCCACTGTGGAGGACAGTTTGGCAGTTCCGCAGGAAACTAACAACAGATCTTCCATATGATCCAGCAATTCCACTGCTGGGTATATACCCAGAAGAACTGAAAGCAAAACACAAACAGATATATGCACACCAATATTCATAGAGTCCTTGTTTACTATTGCCAAAATTTGGAATCAACCCCGGTGCCCATCAACAGATGAATGGATAAGCAAAAGTGGTACATATATACAATGGAATATTACTCAGCTGTAAGAAGTAATAAAGTGCTAACACATGGAATACTGTGGATGATTCTTGAAGAGCTTATGCTGCATGAAGCAAGCCAGGCACTGAAGGATGAACAGTATATGACCTCAGTGATTTGAACTGAGGAAAGTGAGCAGTCTCTGAGAACCATTGTCTGAAAGATATGTTAACAAGGGAGAGAAAGAGAAGAATAAGCTTTGGGCCATCACTCATATGGACATAATCTATGGTAAAGGGATAGAGTATAGTTGCATATGAAGGATAAGACAGATGGGTAGTGATATTACTGGGTTTGGTGTTGCAGCATTGACAGGTTGGTAGATTAGAGAGGGCAGGTTCAAATACCCAGGGCATATAACTATGAATCTTGACATTCCATGAGAGACAGGGGAGTGTCATATTCCCCAGGGGGGTGGGGAGGAAGTAGCAGTTACGATCTAATGGGGTATTTAGTGGTCATGGGAAAGGTTTTTCATTACCTTACAGTAATGGACAGAGGACATGGTAAATATCATCAAAACTTATTATACTGTATCATCTAAATTGTAAACTATACTGTAAATCATAGACAATGTTTAGTTGCTATATTTTGCTATGTGTATAACAGTTATAACAATGCTAACATCCAAAAAAAAAGGGGGAGGGTGTTTTAATATGGGGTGTGGAAGAGGGGGTGGTTTGGTATCTGGGAGTCTCTGGTATTCCATTTGTGACTTTGCTGTGACCTAAAACTTCTTTGAAAATTAAATGAAAAATTGGGAGACTCTGGGGATTGAGAGGGGGAAGGTGTCATGGCACACCAGACATCCAATAACAAAATGACAAAAGGAAAAAAAAATTAAAAAAAAGTTTTTTAAAGGCATTTCTTTTGCTTTTTTCCCATTTTTTTAATGTCCCAATCCACTAATTATATTTTGTTTTGTTTTGTTTTTTGTTTGTTTGTCCGTTTTTTTTTTCCAGAGTTTCCTTATGTTTATCTCTTGCATGTAAGCTTATCGTTGTTGTTTCTTCTTCCTATTAAGTGTATTTGATTATTATACGGGCTACATGTTCATGGAAGATTTAGATCACAGAAAGGTTACAATGGGTGCAGCAGGGGATTATTGGTGGGGGGATAATGGGTGGGAGGGGGGATTCATGGGAGTAAGTTCTTCTTAATATACATGAAAGATATACAAAATTGTTCAAATGATCAAAGGATGGGGCGTGGTCACGTTGGGTGGACAATCACTCAATAAATGAGGGAATCTGAATCCCTAGGCTGGAGAGCTCTGCCACATTCTCCAAGGGAGCAGCAACACTCCTCTGAGTGCAGGGATAGTGTCTGTCAAAAGAGGATGGACCACTGATGAGTTCTTGTTATTGATAACTACCCTTATGAGTCTTTGCTCTTGTAACTGAAACTTAACTTACTGTTATGGGGTATCTAAGGGTTGCCAACTGAGAGCCTCCTTGTTGTTCAAATGTGGCCTCTCTCTAAGCCAAACTCAGCATATGAAGGCATTACCTTCCCCCCAACATGGGACATGACTTCTGGGGATGAGCCACCCTGGCAATGAGGTATTGATACCAAGTGCCAACTGACAACATGACTGGAAAAAGACCTTGAGTAAAAGGGGGAAAAGGTAAAGACAAATGAGTTCAAGTGGCTAAGAGACTTCAAAGAGAATCGGGAAGTCATCCCAGAAGTAATGCTTATGCACACCTCAGTAGGATCTCATAGAACATCAAAGTGCATATCACCCCACACAGAGGGGCCTCTGAGGGCTCTGGAGACTCCCAGGTCCTATATAAGGGGAAATAGCCCCAGAGACTGACGCCTTATCAGTGGGCTCTATTTTGGTATCTGTGCTCCTGAGAGTTACAGAATTGGACTCAAATAAGTCCTCCGTGCACATGGTTCATCAGTCCCTTCTATTCAAACCTATGTGATGCTGGAGATTTTAGGTAGACTTCCAGAGACTGGAGCCTCTGGCCTACCTATGTGCCAGGTGTGCGTAGAATCTCATTGGAGCTGCAGCTCCTACCCTACAGCTCAATGGATTCATCCACATCACCTGGTGAGGAGACAACGATGTGCAACGGCCATCACAGGGAAAGCAGAGGGCCTGCATCTGCAGGCAGGATCATGCCTCCCACCATATCCATGTGATATAAGCCCTCTCTCACTTGGAGGTGGAGTGGACATCACCATCCCAGTCCCCTCAGGATTGGGGGAAGAACTTGGACTAGAGTGGACTTAATGGTATTCTGTTGTACACATATGGTCATTCTAGCAATGGAAGAAATTATAACAGTGAGGTAGAGCCGGTGGCCATTGGACACTTTCGGGGCAGGGAAGGGATATGCAGTTGAAATACAGGGGCTTTTTCGGTACTTGGAGGTTGTCCTCAGTGCCGTTGTGGCAATGGATGTAGGCCATTTTAAATCAGCACACCCCATTCAGAACTGTGTGGGAGAGAGTGTGGTCTACGATGTGAACTGTGGTCTATGGTTGATGGCAAGGCCCCAGGATATGTAGGTCCATTGAGGGTGCTGGGCCACACTTGTGGGAGATGTTTGTGTGGGATGTGGCGGGAGGTGTGGGAAGTGGGGAACATGGGAATCCCTGTAGTTTCCATGTAATATTTAGGTAATATAAGCACCTTAAAAAAAAAAAAATATATATATATATATATATATATATATATATATATATATATATATATATATATATAAACATTTTTGTAAGCAAATGCACATATATGGATATATATTTTATGTCATTTTACAAATATTTTTACATATTGTGAAAAATTTGATTTTTACACACAATAAAAAATAAATTAATTAAAAAATATATATATATGGGGGGGAAATGGATGTGGCTCAAGAGTTTGAGCTCCCACCTAGCACGTGGGAGGTCTTGGGTTCAGGTCCTGGTGCCTCCTGGGGAGGCTGGGCTGACACCCGCACCTGCCGCAAGGAGAGCTTGGTGTAGCACCTGCTGCAACAAGAGCTAGTGCAGCCACAGTGAGAGCTAATTGCCTGCACCCCTCCGCAACGAGAGCTAGATGCTGCTCCCTGCAGCAATGAGCAGATGTCTAAAAGTGTAGATGCCCCAAAGTCAGCAGACACCACAGCTCACAGGCCATTTGGCATTCCGCTCTCATGTAGGTTTGGTCCCCAGTGCCTCCTGGAGAAAGGAAAGCAAACAATGAGCTGATAGAAAAGAGAACCATCTGGGGGAGGAGTGGGGGATAAATTAAAAATAAATAATTAGGGACGCAGATGTGGCTCAAGCACTCGGCTTTCACCTACCACATGGGAGGTCCCAGGTTTGGTTCCCAGAGAAGAGGAGCAGACATACAGAGCACAGAGCAAATGGAGACAGAGAGCAGACAATGACCACAAACAATGGGGGGGGAATATATAAAATAAATATTTAAAATTAATTAATTAATTAATTAATAAGTTTAAAAAAATAATATGGGGGATTCCCATGAGACCCACTCCGTACCCCTTGCACAGTTTCTCACATTAACAACATGCTTCATTAATGTGGAACATTTATTGCAATTTATGAACTTAGAATATTATAGTTTTAAGGCTAATGTAATTTTAATCCAACACTAATTTTTGTGTCTATATTGGTTTCTAATATTTTGTTACTATTATTAAGAACATAATGGGCATACAAAGATCAATCTTTGTACTCTACTCTGAGACAAGGAAATGAAATCTTTGTTGTAAACTGGTTCAGTGCAAAGTTTAGTATATTTTAAAGGCTTTTTAAGCATATTGCCAAGGAATCTCCCAGAGATGCACTAATTGACAGTTTCACTAACTGTGAAGGAAAGGATCTATTTTCATCATATTTAAAAAAATACTTTGATAAATTGATGTTTGAAAATGGTATCTCATTGCTCATATTTGCATTTATATTAATATTTATATATAAATTTTTATTTTTATATTAATAGTTTAACATATTTTCTTGGGTTAATTGATTTTAAGAATATATTGTTTGATAAGAGGCCTTATATGCCTTTTGACATTTTTCTATTCAACTACAGGCCTTTCCACTTTCTAAGAAATATAAGATACTGAAAATAACAAGTATTTGGTGAACAAAAATTCCTTTTATAAGGTTGTTGCTCAACCTTATAAAAGTAA
>JAKSZT010040974.1:0-12281 GCA_026826555.1 Tolypeutes matacus | reverse complement strand
TTATACCTGTGATTAGACACTATTTGATTTGGAGTTACAAAGATAAGAGATCTGTATAAGACTTAGAGTTCACCATTAAAAATAGCAACGATTATTATCCAAAGAGTCACAGTGTGAATCTCTAACTACAAAGACTTAATAAACACATGTGTGTAGATAATGAAGCACTAGCTAAACAGCAGATATTGAAGCAATTTGGGGGAGTATATAGAGATTTTCATGTCTCTAAATCAAGCAGAAAACCTTTGTTAATTATGAATCCATAATATTAAAAAGATATTTTTCCCTTTGAATATATTATTGCAGTACTGAATAATTATTCTTTAATATAAACCAAATGAATGACCTCTCCCAGACACTGTTTCAACATGACCATTAGAAAGGGTGTTATCGAGGGAGGGGCCAAGATGGCGTTAGTGTAGGAGGGCACACACTGCAAGCTCTCAGAGCAAGGCGGATTGTGGAAGAGGTCCTGCCCAGCGTTCTGTGCTGTGCACGCGTGGAATGAGAAGCTTGGGACATCTATCTACGTGGATCAACAGCATGGACAGAACGGTAGAGATTCATGAGTTTTAAGCCTGCCAGTGGTGGTTGGCACGGACGGCTGAGCCCTGCAGTTAGGGAGAAAAAATAAATAAAACAGCCAGTTGGAGCCATGAGCAGGGCTCGGTAACTGGGAGTCTGAGCATAGTGGGAGGGGCACTCTGGTGGGGGGAGGTTCTGGTAAAGGGGTGAGAGAGTTTTATTTTCTGGGGATTTGGCTTCCTGGAGCCCCTTGGACCTTGGGTGAACAGAACAGCTGGAGCGAATCGGCCCATGGTGGAGGGGAGGGGTGATTCTGTTCAGGGAGGGAGTTGATTTGTCTAGCTGCCCAGGGATAGGCCCCAGGCCACCGAGGAGCCAGGAAGAGGGGACACTCTCCAAAAGAGGGAGGGTTCTGTTGGAGGACAGCGAAGGGAATTTTTTTTTTTTTTTTTTTTTTTTTTTGCCATCGATCTGGCTGCCTGGACTGACCCATAGCTTTGGGAGTAGATAAGCCGACTTGAAGTAGCATCACGCTGACAGGAGAGGCGAATCTGCTGAGTCAACCGGATTTACACAGCAACCTGGTGACGCTGGGGCTCAGCTCCAGAAAGGATGGAGTCGGCCATCTTTAGCACACTGCACTGAATAACATCAGAGCTACAGATACCCTGGGGAGTCCAGGAAGTGGGACGTGTTTGATTAATTTCCATGTGGTCCCCTCCGTAAAGGGGTTGGTCTAGAGGAGGAATTATTTTGGGTCCTGTATTTCACCAAAAAAAAAAAAAAAAAAAGTGAGAAGGTCATTTCAATAAATGAAAAATAAATTCTTTTTAATTTAGCTTAATAGCTAAAAGCTGTTTTAGGACCTGCATATAGAACCCTGCGGGGAAATTGATTGATAAACCCAAGGAAGCAGAGAGGACCCACGTGGACCCTAGGGGAATCATTGACCCCCATTAGCTCTGTTTGAGTGCTTGCCTGTGTGGTTCTTTGGTTTTTCTCTGTTTATTTCTGGTCTCTTGCTTTTCTTTCCTCTTTCCTACCCCTTTGTTTTTTCTGTCATTTTTTAAAGTTAGGTGCTTCTAGCTTGTTGCTTATTTGCTGTGCTTCTTCTTCAGTAATTTCCCACTGTCTGTCTATAATGATTTTGTATTCCAAACTATCGCTTATCCTTCCTTCATCTTTCTGACTTTTGCTTTCTGTTGTGGCTCTTAGATACAACATTTTTTCATAAGCCCACAACTTAAGGGTGTCAATTTCCATTCCATCTATTTTGTTTTCTTCTTTCTTTTTTATTAGTATTAACTCTTTCCTTTCAGACCTTTCTTTACTATTTCTCTCCCTCCTCATAATTCTAGCCTTCTAAATCACTATATATATATTCCTCCATTTGTTTTTCCAGTCCATTGTAGGAACTCCATTTTTTTTCTAGTACTCTACACTGCCTACACAAGTTAAATATTCATCTCACTAAGTCTCATTTTGCCCCTCTTCTAACTTTAATCAATATTAATATTATCCTTCTGCCTTCCTTTCATCTGTTGATTCCTTTGGCCCTAACCTTTTGCCTTCAAGGGATCATAGAAAAAGTAAGGAATAAAATAAGAAGAAAAGCTGCCAAAGAGAAAACTTAACTCACACACAGAACCACCAGCTAAATAAACTTTAGAGCATAGAGAAAAGCTAATCAACTGAATAAACCCATCAAGATAATATGATGATTAGAGGGCAACAAAAAAATACAAAGGACTCTGAGAAACAGGAAAACATGGACCAGTCCAATTAACAAATTAAAAACCAGGAAGTGATGCAGAACATCAAAAAATGAATCAAAGCTATCCAAACAAATATCATGGACCAACTTAAAGAAGTGAAAGAAGAGATTAAGGATATAAAGAAGACACTGGGAGAACATACTGAAGAAATTGCAAACATGCCTAAAAAGATAATGGATATGATGGTGAACAATGGCAAAACCCAAGAAATCAAAAAGACGCTGGATTCACATAACCACAGATTTGAACAGGCAGAGGAAAGAAATAGAGATATGGAAGACAATACAGCTGAAATAAAAGAGATAGTAGAACAGATAGACAAAAAGATAGAAAAAATGCAGCATGGACTAAGGGAATTAACAGATAACACTAAATGCACAAACATATGCATTATGGGTATCCCAGAAGGAGAAGAGAAGCGAAAGGGGACAGAAGGAGTATTGAAGGAAATAATGGCTGAAAATTTCCCAACCCTATTGAGAGAGATGGATGTGCAGATCCAGGAAGCACAGCGCACCCCAAATAGTGTAAATCCCAACAGGCCAACTCCAAAACCTATACTTGTCAAAATATCCAATGTTCAAGACAAAGAGAAAATACTCAAAGTAGCAAGAGAAAAGAGAAGCATCACATACAAGGGAAGCACAATAAGATTAAGTGCTGATTTCTCAGCTAAAACCATGGAGGCAAGAAGACAGTGGTATGACAAAGTCAAAATAATAAAAGAAAAAAAATCTAGCCACGAATCCTCTTTCCAGCAAAACTGGCATTCAAAAATGATGGAGATTTCAAAATATTCACAGATGAAAATAAATTAAGAGTGTATGTTAATTAGAGACCTGCACTACAAGAAATACTAAAGGAATCTCTACAAGTTGAAAGGAAAAAACAAGGGAGAGAGAGTTGGAGGAGAGTTTAAAAACAACTGAAAAAACTTGAATTAAAGGGGGAAAAGGATAAATGAGTTCAAGTGGCTAAGAGACTTCAAAGAGAGTCGGGAGGTCATCCCAGAGGTAACTCTTACACACACCTCAGTAGGAGCTCATAGAACATCTAAGTGCATATCACCCCACACAGAGGGGCTCCTGAGAGCTCTGGAGACACCTAGGTCCTATATAAGTGGGGATAGACCCAGAGACTGATGCCTTATCAGTAAGCTCTATTTTGGAATCTGTGCTCCTGAGAGTGACAGAATTGGACTCAAATAAGTCCTCCCTGCACATGGTTCATCAGTCCCTTCTATTCAAACCTATATATGATGCTGAAGTTTTTAAGTATACTTCCAGAGATGGGTGCCTCTGGCCTACCTATGTGCTAGGTGTGCATGGAATCTCGGTGGAGCTGCAACTCCTACCCTACAACTCAATGGACACATCCAAGTCACCTGGCGAGGAGACAATAATGGGCAACGGCCTTCCCAGGGAATGGAGAGGGCCTGCATCTACAGGCAGGATCATCCCACCCCCCATATCCATGGGATATAAGCCCTGTCTCACTTGGAGGTGGAGTGGACATCACCATCCCAGACCCCTCAGGATTAGGGGAAGAACTATGGACTAGAGTGGACTTGATGGTATTCTGTTGTTCACATATGGTGATTCTAGGAATGGAAGAAATTATAACAATGGGGTCGAGCCAGTGGCCACTTGACACTTTTGGGGCAGGGAGCGGACAAGCAGTTGAAATACAGGGGCTTCTTTGGGATTTGGAGGTTGTCCTGAGTACCACTGTGGCAAAGGATGTATGCCATTTTAAATCAGCACACACCACTCAAAACTCTGTGGGAGAGAGTGTGGTCTACATTGTGAACTGTGGTCTATGGTTGGTGGCAAGGCCCCAGGATGTGTAAATCCATTGAGGGTGGTGGGCCACACTTGTGGGAGATGTTTGTGTGGGATGTGGTGGGAGATGTGGGAGGTGAGCAACATGGGAATCCCAGGGGTTCCGTGTAATATTTTGGGTAATCTAAGCACCTCTTAAAATATATTTATTTATATATATATATATAAATAACATTTTTGTAAGCAAATGCACATGTGTACGTATATATTTATATATCATTTTGCAAATGTTAATATGTATTGTGAAAATTTTGATATTTACCCACAATAAAAAAAATAAAAAAAAAAAACTGAAAAGTCAAAAAGAGAAACAAAACTACATATGACATACCTTAACCCAAAGAAAAAATGGCTGATGTAAGAAATTTGTTACGAGTAATAACACTGAATGTTAATGGATTAAATTCACCAATAAAGAGACACAGATTGGCAGAATGTATAATAAAATATAATCCATCTATATGCTGTCTATAAGAAACCCACCTTCAACCCAGGGATTCAAGGAGGCTGAAAGTGAATGGCTGGAAAACCATTTTACAAGCTAACAATAGCCAAAAAAGGGCAGGAGTAGCTATTCTAATATCAGACAATATAGATTTTAAATGCAAAACTATTGTAAGAAACAAAGATGGACACTACAAATTAGTAAAAGGTGTAATCTCTCAAGAAGAGAGAACAATCATCAACCTTTACGCACCTAATCGGGGCACCTAAAATATGTGGAAAAACTAAGATGAGAAATAAATGCCTCTACATTTATAGCAAGGGACTTCAACACACCATTATCATCATTAGACAGAACATCTAGATGGAGAATCAATAAAGAAACAAAGGCATTCAACAATACATTAGAAGACCTCCACTTAATTAGACATATACAGAACACTACACCCAAATACAGCAGGATTTACATTCCTCTCGGGTGCACATGGAACATACTCCAAAATAGACCACATGCTAGGCCACAGAACAACACTCAATAAATTCAGAAAAGACTGAGATTATACAAAGTAATTTCACTGACCACAACAGAATGAAATTGGAAATCAATAAGGGCCAGAGAAACAGGTTAGGCACAAGGATATGGGAGTTAAACAACACACTCTTAGACAAACAGTGGGTCAAAGAGGAAATCTCAAAAGAAATCAGTAACTACATTGAAACTAACAAAAACAACACAACATATCAAAACCTATGGGATGCAGCGAAAGTAGTTCTGAGAGGGAAGTTCATAGCCATAAATTCATATATTAATAAAGAAGAAAGCTAAAATTGAAGACCTAACTGCACACTTGGAGGAATTGGAAAAACAACAACAAACTAAACCTAAACGAAGTAAAAAGAAGGAAATAACAAAGATTACACCAGAACAAAATAAAATAGAGAATAAGAAAGCACTGGAAACAATAAACAAAACCAAAAGCTTGTTCTTTGAGAATATGAATAAAATTGACATACTCTTAGCCAGACTAACAAAGAAAAAGAGAGAACAGATGCAAATACATAAAATAAGGAATGAGCAAGGGGATATCACTCCTGACCCCACAGAAATAAAGAGTATCATAAGAGGATACTTTGAAAAATTATATGCCAACAAGAATGATAATTTAGAGGAAATGGAAAAGTTTCTAGAAAACAATAAACAGCTGACATTGATGAAAGAAGAAATAGATGAACTCAACAGTCCAATTACAAGTAAAGAGATAGACGCAATCATCAAAAACTCCCAACTAAGAAGAGCCCACAACCAGATGGCTTCACAGCTAAATTCTACCAAACATTCCTGAAAGAGCTAACACCAATTCTAAAGTTCTTCCAACAAATAGAAGTAGAAGGAATATTGCCTAACTCATTCTATGATGCCAACATTACACTAATACCAAAACCAAATAAAGATATCACAAGAAAGGAAAATTACAGACCAATTTCTCTAAAGAACCTATATCCTATATGCTAAAATCCTCAACAAAATACTTGCTGATCGCATTCAACAACATATCAAAAGGATTATACACCATGACCAAGTGGGTTTCATCCCAGGTATGCAAGGATGGATCAACATAAGAAATCAATCAAAGTAATACACCACATAAACAGATTGAAAGAAAAAAATCACATGATCATCTCTATAGATGCAGAAAAAGCATTCTAAAAAATACAGCATCTTTCCTCGTAAAAACAGTACAAAAGATAGGAATATATGGACACTTTCTGAATATGATAAAGGGTATATATGAAAAACACAATGCTAACACCATTTTCAATGCTGAAATCCTAAAAGTCTTCCCTTTGAGATTGGGAACTAGACAAGGATGCCCACTAAAACCACTCCTATTTAACATTGTCTTAGAAGTACTTGTGTGAGTACTGAGGCAAGAAAAGGATATCAAAAGCATCCAGATTGGAAAAGAAGAAGTAAAAATGTCATTATTTGCAGACGACATGATCCTATACATAGAAAGCCCTGAGAAATCTACAAGAAAGCTTCTAGAATTTATAAAGGAGTTTAGTAATGTTGCAGGCTATAAGATCAATGCTCAAAAATCAGTAGCATTTCTATACACCAATAACGAGCAAAGTGAGGAGGAAATCAGGAAAAAAAATACCATTTTCAATAGTAACTAAAAGAATCAAATACCTAGGAATAAATTTAACTAAAGATGTAAAGGACAGAGAACTATACAACACTGTTAAAGGAAATCAAAGAAGACTTAATTAAATGGAAAAATATTCCCTATTCATGGATAGGAAGACTAAACTTCATCAAGATGTCTACCCTACCCGAACTAATCTACAGATTTAATGCAATCCCAATAAATGTCAACATTGTATTTTTTAAAGAACTGGAAATACTAACTGAAAAATATATTTGGAGAGGCAAGAGGCCACAAATTGCCAAAGACATATTGAAAAAGAAAAATGAAGTAGGAGGTACAACACTACCAGACTTTAAAACATACTGCAAAGCTACATTGATCAAAACTGCGTGGTATTGGCACGAGGATAGACCTACTGACCAATGGAACCGAATTGAGAGTTCTGATATAGATCTCCACATATACAGTTATCTGATATTAGACAAGGCCACAAAACCCACTTAGTTGGGAGAGAATGGCCTCTTTAACAAGTGGTGCTTGGAGAACTGGATATCCATATCCAAAAGAATAAGAGAAGAATACCATCTCACACCTTATACAAAAATCAACTCAAGATGGATCAAAGATCTAAATATAAGAGCCAAAACCATAAAGACCTTGGCAGATAATGTAGGGAAGCATCTACAGTACCTTGTAATAGGAAATGGTTTCATAAACTTCACAGCCAAAGCACAAGCAGCAAGAGAAAGAATAGATAAATGGGATCTCATCAAAATTAAAAACCTCTGCACCTCAAAGGATGTGATTAAGAAAATAAAAAGGCAGCCTACCCAATGGGAGAAAATATTTGGCAACCATATATCTTATAGGAACCTAATATCCTGCATATATAAAGAAATCCTACACCTTGAAAAAAAAAAAAAAAGACAAATAACCCATTTAAAAAATGAGCAAGTGACCTGAAAAGACACTTCTCCAAGGAAGAAAGACAAATGGCTAAAAAGCACATGAAAAATTGCTCAACATCGCTAGCTGACAGGGAAATGCAAATCAAAAGTACAATGAGATACCATCTTACACCCATCAGAATGGCAGCTATTTAAAAAAACAGCAGACACTAAATCTTGGAGAGGATGTGGAGGAATAGGAACACTCATCCACTGCTGGTGGGACTGTGGTATGGTCCAGCCACTGTGGAGGACAATTTGGCGGTACCTCAGAAAACTAACAATAGATCTTCCGTATGATCCAGCAATTCCACTGCTGGGTATATAGCCAGAAGAACTGAAAGCAAAGACACAAACAGATATATGCACAACAATGTTCATAGCGGCATTGTTCACCATTGCCAAAAGTTGGAATCAGCCCCGGTACCCATCAACAGATGAATGGATAAGCAAAATGTGTTACATACATACAATGGAATATTACTCAGCTGTAAGAAGGAATAAAGTGCTAACACATGGAATAATGTGGATTAATCTTGAAGACCTTATATTGCGTGAAGCAAGCCAGGCACTGAAGGATGAACAGTATATGACCTCACTGATCTGAACTGAGGAAAGTGAGCAGTCTCTGAGAACCGTTGTCTAAAAGATAGGTTAACAAGGGAGAGAAAGTGAAGAGCAGACTTTGAGCCATTAACCATATGGACATAATCTATGGTAAAGGGATAGAGTATAGTTTCATATTCAAAGATAAGACAGATGGGTAGTGATATTACTGGGTTTGGTGGTGCAGCCTTGACAGGTGGGTAGATTAGGAAAGGCAGGTACAAATACCCAGGGCATGTAACTATGAATCTTTACATTCCATGAGTCAAGACACCGGAGTGTCATACGCCCCAGGGGGGGGGAAGGAAGGAACTGTTTAGATCTAATGGGGTATTTAGTGGTCATGGGAAAGGTTTTTCTTTACCTTACAGTAATGGACACAGGACATGGTAATTATCATCTAAACTTATTAAACTGTATCATCTAAATTGTAAAGTATACTGTAAATCATTGGCAATGTTTAGTTGCTATATTTTGCTATGTGTATAATAATTATAACAATGCTAACATCCAAAAAAAGGGGGGTGGGGTTAATATGGGGTGGGGAAGGGGAGTTGTTTTGTATCTGGGAGTCTCTGGTATTCCGTGTGTGACTTTGCTGTGACCTAGAACTTCTTTGAAAATTAAATGAAAATTTGGGAGACACTGGGGATTGATAGGGGGAAGGTGTCATGGCACACCGGGCATCCGATAACACAGTGATAAAAGAAAAAAAAGGAAAAAAAAATTTTTAAGGCATTTCTTTTGCTTTTTTTCCCATTTTTTTGAATGTCCCAATATGCTAATTATATTTTGTTTTGTTTTGTTTTTTGTTTGTTTGTTTTTTTCTTTTTTTTCCCCTGAGTTTCCTTATGTTTGTCTCTTGCATGTAAGCATATCATTGTTGTTTCTTTTTCCTATTAAGTGTATTTGATTATTATATGGGCTACGTGTTCATGGAAAATTTAGATCACAGAAGGGTTACAATGGGTGCTGCAGGGGATTATTGGTGGGGGGTGTCTGGGAGGGGGCATTCATGGGAGTAAGTTCATCTGAAAATACATGAATGACATACAAAATTGTTCAAAGGATCAAAGGATGGGGCATGGTCATGGTGGGTGGACAATCACTCAATAAATGAGGGAATCTGAATTCCTAGCCTGGAGAGCTCTGCCACATTCTCCAAGGGAGCAGCAACAGTCCTCTGAGTGCAGGGACAGTGTCTGTCAAAAGAAGATGACCCACTGATAAGTTCTTGTTATTGATGACTACCCTTATGAATCTTTGCTCTTGTAACTGAAACTTAGCCTACTGTTATGAGGTGCCTAAGGGTTGCCAACTGAGAGCCTCCTTGTTGCTCAAATGTGGCCTCTCTCTAAGCCAAACTCAGCATATGAATGCATTACCTTCCTCCCAATGTGGGACCTGACTCCCAGGGATGAGCCTCCCTGGCAACGAGGGATTAATACCAAGTGCCAACTGGAAGCACAACTGGAAAAAGACCTTGAATAAAAGGAGGGAAATGTAAAGACAATTGAGTTCAAGTGGCTAAGAGACTTCAAAGAGATTCAGGAGGTCATCCCAGAGGTAACGCTTACGCACACCGCAGTAGGATCTCATAGAACATCAAAGTGCATATCACCCCACACAGAGGGGCTCCTGAGGGCTCAGGAGACACCCAGGTCCTATATAAGGGGGGATAGCCCCAGAGACTGACGCCTTATCAGTGGGCTCTATTTTGGAATCTGTGCTCCTGAGAGTGACAGAATTGGACTTGAATAAGTCCTCCCTGCACATGATTCATCAGTACCTTCTATTCAAACCTATATATGATGCTGGAGTTTTTAGGTATACTTCCAGAGACTGGAGCCTCTGGCCTACCTATGTTCCAGGTGTGTGTGGAATCTCAGTGGAGCTGCAACTCCTACCCTACAGATCAATGGATTCATCCAAGTCACTTGGTGAGGAGACAACGATGGGCAATGGCCATCCCAGGGAATGGAGAGGGCCTGCATCTGTAGGCAGGGTCATGCCACCCACCATATCCATGGGATATAAGCTCTCTCTCACTTGGAGGTGGAGTGGACATCACCATCCCAGTCCCCTCAGGTTTGGGGGAAGAACTATGGACTAGAGTGGACTTAATGGTATTCTGTTGTACACATATGGTGATTCTAGCAATGGAAGAAATTATAACAGTGAGGTGGAGCCAGTGGCCATTGGACACTTTCGGGGCAGGGAGGGGATATGCAGTTGAAATACAGGGGCTTTTTTGGGACTTGGAGTTTGTCCTCAGTGCCGTTGTGGCAACGGATGTATGCCATTTTAAATCAGCACACACCATTCAGATCTGTGTGGGAGAGAGTGTGGCCTACGATGTGAACTGTGGTCTATGGTTGGTGGCAAGGCCCCAGGATGTGTAGGTCCATTGAGAGTGATGGGCCACACTTGTGGGAGTTGTTTGTGTGGGATGTGATGGGAGATGTGGGAGATGGGGAATATGAGAATCCCTGTAGTTTCCATGTAATATTTAGGTAATCTAAACACCTTTCAAAAAAAAAAAAAAAAATATATATATATGTAATATTTTTGTAAGCAAATGCAAATATATGCATATATATTTATATATCATTTTTAAAATATTGGTATGTATTGTGAAAAATTTGATTTTTACCCACAATAAACAATAAATTAATTTAAAAAAATATATATATATATGGGGGGTGGGGAATTGATGTGGCTGAAGAGATTGAGCTCCCACCTATCCCATGGGAGGTCTTAGGTTCAGGTCCTGGTGCCTCCTGGGGAGGCTGAGCTGACACCCGCACCTGCCGCAAGGAGATCTTGGTGTAGCACCTGCTGCAACAAGAGTTAGTGCGGTCACATTGAGAGTTAATTGCCCGCACCCCTCCACAATGAGAGCTAGATGCTGCTCCTTGTAGCAATGAGCAGATGTCTAAAAGTGCAGATGCCCCAAAGTCAGCAGACACCACAGCCACACCCTCTCATGTAGGAGGTCCTATGTTTGGTCCCCAGTGCCTTCTGGACAAAGGCAAGCAAACAATGTACAGATAGAAAAGAGAACCATCTGGGGGAGGAGTGGGGGATAAATTAAAAATAAATAATTAGGGACACAGATGTGGCTCAAGCACTGGGCTTTCACCTACCATATGGGAGGTCCCAGGTTTGGTTCACAGAGAAGAGGAGCAGACATACAGAGCACAGAGTAAATGGAGACAGAGAGAAGACAACGATCACAAAAAACGGGAGGGGGGATATATAAAATAAATATTTAAAATTAATTAATTAAAAAATAAGTTAAAAAATAATAGGGGGGATTCTCATGTGCCCCGCTCCCTACCCCTCGCACATTTTCCCACATTAACAACATGCTTCATTAATGTCGAACATTTATTACAATTTATGAACTCAGAATATTATAGTTTTAGGGCTAACATAATTTTAATCCAACACTAATTTTTGTGTCTTTATTGGTTTCTAATATTTTGTTACTATAATTAAGAACATAATGGGCATACAAAGATCAATCTTTGTACTCTACTCTGAGACAAGGAAATGAAATCTTTGTTGTAAAGTGGATCAGTGCAAAGTTTAGTATATTTTAAAGGCTTTTTAAGCATGTTGCCAAGGAATCTCCCAGAGATGCACTAATTGACAGTTTCACTAACTGAAGAAAGAATCTACTTTCGTCACATTTTTGAAAATACTTTGATAAACTGATGTTTGAAAATGGTAACTCATTGGCCATATTTGCATTTATAATAATGTTCATAAATACATTTGCTTTTTTTAAATTAATAGTTTAACATATTTTCTTGGGTTAATTGATTTTAAGAATATATTGTTAAAGAGAGCCCTTATATGCCTTTTGACATTTTTCTATTCAACTACAGGCCTTTTCACTTTCTAAGAAATATAAGATACTGAAAATAAGTATTTGGTCAACAAAAATTCCTTTTATAAGGTTGTTGCTCAACCTTATAAAAGTAA
>JAKSZT010040949.1:2008-13657 GCA_026826555.1 Tolypeutes matacus | reverse complement strand
TATTACAGGCTTCCACAGAATGCATCCTAAGCACCACTGAAAATATACTACTATATGATATGAATAATAATGCAGAACATAATAAGCACAGACCTACACTTATAGCTAGGAGAGCAAACCCAGAAAACTGAATATCTGAAGATGAGATGCTCAAAATTTGAGGTATATCACAGAAATATTGATCAATCACATTTGACCCTGTGAAGGGAAGCCTGAACATGGTGCCTGTGTGCAGAGAAGAATAGACCACCCACTTTCCCATGAGCCACCAGCTGCCTGTGTGCACAGACGTGGGGTGATGGTGAGTAAATAATGCAGAGGGTAGCAAATGGCAACATAGCGGTCATAGGACATCACCACAAGGAAGGCCAGCTCTGTGGATCCAAAGAAGATAAACAGGAAAATCTGAGCAGCACATGCTGGGAGAGAAATCAATGTACTGCCTGTCAAAGAATTCACAATGTATTTGGGGCTAATAACTGAAATGCAGCAAAGATCTATGAGGGATAAATTTCCTATAAAGAAATACATTTGAGAGTGTAAACGAGGGTCAGTCACAATAACAGTAACAGTTACAAGATTCCCAGTCAATGCTCCCAGATAAATCACTAAAAGGAGCAGAACTTGCACAACTTGCAGCCCCCAGGAGTTTGAGATATCCATGAGGACAAAGTCTGTGAAGATGGTGAGATTGCTCATGTGCACTTTGTATGCTGCAGTCAACCTGGGAGTCAGAGTATAAAATTATAAGGTAACATTTAAGAGCAAAATGAAGCCAACCCACAATATCAGCAATTAATAAGCAAACACTGGCATCAAGGTAAGGCTTCTAACCTAAAAATCAGGATACAGGAAATCAAGAAATGACAGCCTTTAAAAATCAATAAATGCACAAATTACTTTTTTTGTTTTCTACCCCAACTCTGCTGCATTATAGTAACTACGACACTCATGATATAAGATAATCTAAGCAAATATAAATATTTCCTATGAGATTTAAAGTTGAGCAATAGTTCAATCATTGAGCCCCTTTTACAGTATTTCTTAAAATATACCTAAAACTAAGGCTGGACACATCCAATGATTGTATTTTTATTTTATATTTATATTTATAATATCAAATATTAAAGCAGACATGCCCTGTAAGACAGTTTTTATATAGACCAGATGATTCTACCACTACACACCTGTTACTGAATTTCTTCATGTTCCAGGGAACAAGGATGTCTTTATCTCCCCATCTATGGCAATATGACCTAGAAATTGCTTCTGTAACAAAGTTAATGAAGAGTTTTGAGGATTGTCTGAAATTTTATCCCAAATGAGACAAATTATTATTCTTCAACATTCTTTAATTTTAGGTGCTTTTAAGGAAATGTAGATGAATTCTTCATTCCGCCTTTGTGACATTGCACATAAAATTATATTTGATTTAGATGGGAGTATGTATCTCGAGTTCCATTGTTTTCACTCAAGTTAACTTTCTTACTAGCACTCAGAATCTAAGAAAAGCATTCCACATGACAATACTCTTACCCACAGATCCTTTCCCCATCCAGCATGAATTCCAATATTTAATGAAGGGTTCACATTCTGGCCAAGTCTGTTTCCTCTATGCTTTTCTAGGTTGCAGAAATCTCCTCACTCCTAACTAATTATGCTAACCATAATGTTTTAAGTTGTGCTTGTCTTGAAGCAGTTCAAAACATAAAAAAATCTTATTTCAACACTATATTTTACTGCTAAAACTAGTTATGTTGAAACAGAATTTAAGTACTATTTAATTTTCATTTGTCAGAAACCTAGAATTAAGGATTTATATTTATACAAGTTTAGAATTTATATTTTCTTTATATAAAAACCCTTGTCTTTACAAATATATTTTCCAATTTTTCTGAAGATTTTTTTTTATGTTTGTTACTTCTTTATTCTTTTTTTTTTTTTTTAAACAAATCTATATAATTGGTACATATTAACAAAGCATACAATTCATTCAATGTATACAATAATAGTATTTGGTATAATCTCATAGTTGTGCATTCATCATTTCAATCATTATTAGAGTATTTTCATTATTTCAACAATAATAGTAAACAAAAAATGACAAACAATAAACAAGAAAAATTCCTCACCTCTCCATCTCTCTGTTTCCACTTCTTTTTTATTTTTATTTTTATTTATATATATATATAAATATATTTTAAGAGGTGCTTAGATTACCGAAAATACTACACAGAACCCCCCTGGGATTCCCATGTTGCCCACCCCCCACACCTCCCACCCCGTCCCACACAAACATCTCCCACAAGTGTGGCCCACTGCCCTAAATGGACTTACACATCCTGGGGCCTTGCCACCAACCATAGACCACAGTTCACATCGTAGACCACACTCTCTCCCACACATTTCTGAGTGGTGTGTGCTGATTTAAAATGGCCTATATCCGTTGCCACAACAGTACTCAGGACAACCTCCAAATCCCAAAGAAGCCCCTGTATTTCAACTACTCATCCCCTCCCTGCCCCAAAAATGTCCAGTGGCCACTGGCTCCACCTCATTGTTAAAATTTCTTCCATTGCTAGAATCACCATATGTGTACAACAGAATACCATCAAGTCCACTCTAGCCCATAGTTCTCCCCCCAAACCTGAGGGGACAGGGATGGTGAAGTCCACTCCACCTCCAAGTGAGAGAGGGCTTATATCCCATGGATATGGTGGGTGGGATGATCCTTCCTGCAGATGCAGACATTCTCCATTCCCTGGGATGGCCGTTGCCCATCGTTGTCTCCTTGCCAGGTGACTTGGATGAGTCCATTGAGCTGTAGGGTAGGAGTTGCAGCTCCACCAAGATTCCACGCACACCTGGCACATAGGTAGGCCAGAGGCTCCAGTCTCTGGAAGTAAACCTAAAAACTTCTGCATCACATATAGGTTTGAATAGAAGGGACTGATGAACCATGTGCAGGGAGGACTTATTTGAGTCCCATTCTGTCACTCTCAGGAGCACAGATTCCAAGTAGAGCCCACTGATAACGCATCAGTCTCTGGGGCTATCCCCACTTATATAGGACCTGGGTGTCTCCAGAGCTCTCAGGAGCCCCTCTGTGTGGGGTGATAGGCACTTAGATGTTCTATGAGCTCCTACTGAGGTGTGCGTAAGAGTTACCTCTGTGATGACCTCCCGACTCTCTTTGAAGTCTCTTAGCCGCTTGAACTCATTTGTCTTTACCTTTTCCCCCTTTTATTCAAGGTCTTTTTCCAGTTGTGTTGCCAGTTGGCACTTGGTATTAATCCCTTGTTGCCAGGGAGGCTCATCCCCAGGAGTTATGTCCCACGTTGGGGGGAAGGTAGTGCAATCATATGCTGAGTTTGGCTTAGAGAGAGGCCAGATTTGAGCAACAAGGAGGATCTCAGGTGGCAACCCTTAGGCACCCCACAACTGCATGCTAAGTCTCAGTTACAAGAGCAAAGATTCACAAGAGTAGTCATCAATAAAAAGAACACATCAGTGGGTCATTCTCATTTGACAGACACTGTCCCTGTGCTCAGAGGACTATTGCTGCTCCCTTGTAGACTGTGGCAGAGCTCTCCAGGCTAGGAATTCGGATTCCCTCATTTATTGTGTGATTGTCCACCCATTGTGACCATGCCCCATCTTTTGATCTTTAGAATGATTTTGTATATCTTCGTGTATATTCGGATGAACTAATTCCCATGAATCCCCCCTCCCAGACACCCCCCACCAATAATCCCCTGCAGTACCCATTGTAACCTTCTGTGATCCAAATCCTCCATTAACATGTAGTCCATAAAATAATCAAATACATTTACTAGGAAAAAGAAACAACTATGATAAGCTTACATGCAAGAGACAAAATAAGGAAATTCATGGAAAAAAAAAAAAGAGAGAAGGAAAAAAGAAAACAAAACAAGAAAAAAACAAAAACAAATAATCAAATGAACGAAAAAAACAAAACAAAATATAATTAGCGGATTGGGACATTCAAAAAAATGGGCAAAAAAGCAAAAGAAATGCCTTTAAAATATATGTATATATATTATTATTTTTTTTTTTTCCCTTTCTCTTTTCATTTTCTGCCTTCCTTTTATCACGGTGTTATCGGATTTCCAGTGTGCCTTGATATCTTCCCCCTCTCAATCCCCATTGTCTCCCAATTTTTCATTTAATTTTCAAAGAAGTTATAGGTCACAGCAAAGTCACACTTGGAGTGCCGGAGACTCCCAGATACCAAACCATCCCCCCTTCCCCACCCCATATTAATCCCCCCCTTTTTTTGGATGTTAGCATTCTTATAAATGTTATACAGAAAGTAAAATATAGCAACTAAACATTGTCTATGATTTACAGTATAGTTTACAATTTAGATGATAGTTTAATAATTTTGATGATATTTACCATGTCCTGTGTCCATTACTGTAAGGTAATGAAAAACCTTACCCATGACCACCAAACACCCCATTAGATCTTGACTGTTCCCTTCCCCCAGCCCCCCAGGGCCCATGATACCACCCTATCCCGACCCATGGAATGTCAAGATTCACAGTTACATGTCCTGGGAATTTGAACCTGCCCTTCCTAATCCACCCACCCACCAGAGCTGCACCACCAAACCCAGGAACACCACCACCCATCTGCCCCATCCCCCAACATGCAACCACACTCGATCCCTTTACCATAGATTATGTCCATACGGCCGATGGCTCAAAGCCTGCTCTTCTCTTACTCTCCCTTGTTAACCTATCTTTCAGACAATGGTTCTCAGAGACTGCTCACTTTCCTCAGCTCAGGTCAGTGAGGTCATATACTCTTCATCCTTCAGTGCCTGGCTTGCTTCACTCAACATAAGGTCTTCAAGATTCATCCACGCTATTCCATGTGTTAGCACTTTGTTCCTTCTTAAAGCTGAGTAATATTCCATTGTATGTATGTACCACATTTTGCTTATCCATTCGTCTGTTGATGGGCACCAGGGCTGATTCCAACTTTTGGCAATGGTGAAAAATGCCGCTATGAACATTGTTGTGCATATATCTGTTTGTGTCTTTGCTTTCAGTTCTTCTGAGTATATACCCAGCAGTGGAATTGCTGGATCATACGCAAGATCTATTGTTAGTTTTCTGAGGAACCGCCAAACTGTCCTCCACAGTGGCTGGACCATACCGGAGTCCCACCAGCAGTGGATGAGGGTTCCTATTCCTCCACATCCTCTCCAACATTTAGTGTCTCCTGCTTTTTTAATAGCTGCCATTCTGATGGGTGTAAGATGGTATCTCATTGTAGTTTTGATTTGCATTTCCCTGATAGCAAGCGATGTTGAGCATTTTTTCATGTGCTTTTGAGCCATTTGTATTTCTTTATTGAAGAATTGTCTTTTCAGGTCACTTGCCCATTTTTTATATGGGTTGTTTGTCCTTTTATTTTCAAGGTATAGGATTTCTTTATATATGCAGGATATTAGGCTCCTATCAGATATATGGTTGCCAAATATTTTCTCCCATTGGGTAGGTTGCCTTTTTCTTTTCTTAATAACATCCTTTGAGCTGCAGAAGTTTTTTATTTTGATGAGGTCCCATTTATCTATTTTTTCTCTTGCTGCTCGTGCTTTAGCTGTGAAGTTCATGAAACCATTTCCTATTTCAAGATCCTGTAGATGTTTCCCTACATTATCTTCCAAGGTCTTTATGGTTTTGGCTCTTATATTTAGATCTTTGATCCATCTTGAGTTGATTTATATGTAAGGTGTGAGATGGTATTTTTCTCTCATTCTTTTGGATATGGATATCCAGTTCTTCAAGCACCACTTGTTAAAGAGGCTATTATCTCACAACTGAGTGGGCTTTCTGGCCTTGTCAAATATCAGATGACTGTATATGCGAGGATCTATATCAGAACTCTCAATCCGGTTCCATTGGTCAGTAAGTCTATCCTTGTGCCAATACCACGCAGTTTTGATCACTGTAGGTTTGTAGTATGTTTTAAAGTCAGGTAGTGTGATACCTCCAAATTCATTTTTCTTTTTCAATATGTCTTTGGCAATTCGGGGCCTCTTGCCTCTCCAAATATATTTTGTGGTTAGTTTTTCCAGTTCCTTAAAAAAATATAGTGTTGACTTTTATTGAGATTGCATTAAATCTGTAGATTAGTTTGGGTAGGATAGACATCTTGATGATGTTTAGCTTTCCTATCCATGAACAGGGAATATTTTTCCATTTATTTAAGTCTTCTTTGATTTCCTTTAACAGTCTTGTGTAGTTTTCTGTATATAAGTCCTTTATATCTTTAGTTAAATTTATCCCTAGGTATTTGATTCTTTTATTTACTATTGTAAATGGTATTTTTTTCCTTATTTCCTCCTCAGTTTGCTCGTTATTGGTGGACAGAAATGCTACTGATTTTTGAGCATTGATCTTATAGCCTGCAACATTACTGAACTCCTTTATAATTTCTAGAAGCCTTGTTGTGAATTTCTCAGGGCTTTCTACGTACAGGATCATGTCATCTGCAAATAATGAAATTTTTCTTCTTCTTTTCCAATCTTGATGCCTTTTACGTCCTTTTATTTTCTCAGAGCTCGTGCAAGTACTTCTAAGACAATGTTAAATAGGAGCGGTGATAGTGGGCATCCTTGTCTTGTTCCTGATCTCAGAGGGAAGGCTTTTAGGATTTCATCATTGAAAATTATGTTAGCTTTGGGTTTTTCATATATACCCTTTATCATTTTCAGAAAGATTCCGTCTATTCCTATCTTTTGTAGTGTTTCTATGAGGAAAGTGTGCTGTATTTTGTCAAATGCTTTTTCTGCATCTATAGAGATGATCATGTGATTTTTTTCTTTCAATCTGTTTATGTGGTGTATTACATTGATTGATTTTCTTATATTGAGCCATCCTTGCATACCTGGGATGAAACCCACTTGGTCATGGTGTATAATCCTTTTGATATGTTGTTGAATGTGATTAGTGAATATTTTGTTGAGGATTTTAGCATCTAGGTTCATTAGAGAAATTGGTCTGTAAGTTTCCTTTCTTGTGGTATCTTTGTTTGGTTTTGGTATTAGGGTGATTTTGGGATCATAGAATGATTTAGGTAATATTCCTTCTACTTCTATTTTTTGGAAGAGCTTAGGTAGAATTGGCATTAACTATTTCAGGAATGTTTGGTAGAATTCAGCTGTGAAGCCATCTGGTCCTGGACACTTCTTAGTTGGAAGGTTTTTGATGACTTTGTCTATCTCTTTACTTGTAATTGGGCTGTTGAGTTCATCTATTTCTTCTTTCATCAATGACGGCTGTTTGTGGGTCTCTAGAAACTTGTCCATTTCCTCTAAATTGTCATTCTTGTTGGCATATAATTTTTCAAACTATCCTCTTATGATACTCTTTATTTCTGTGGGGTCAGTAGTCATATCACCTTGCTCATTCCTTATTTTATGTATTTGCATCTGTTCTCTCTTTTTCTTTTTTTTTAATTTATTTTTATTGTGGGTAAAAATCAAAATTCTCACAATACATACAAACATTTCTCTTGTTTTTCTTTGTTAGTCTGGCTAAGGATTTGTCAATTTTATTGATATTCTCGAAGAACCAACTTTTGGTTTTGTTTATTGTTTCCAGTGCTTTCTTATTCTCTATTTCATTTAGTTCTGCTCTAATCTTTGTTATTTCCTTCTTTCTACTTCCTTTAGGTTTAGTTTGTTGTTGTTTTTCCAATTCCTCCAAGTGTGCTGTTAGGTCTTCAATTTTAGCTCTTTCTTCTTTTTTAATATATGAATTTATGGCTCTGAACTTCCCTCTCAGGACTGCTTTTGCTGCATCCCATTTGTTTTGATACGTTGTGTTGTCATTTTCATTAGTTTCAAGGTAGTTACTGATTTCTTTTGAGACTTCCTCTTTGACCCACTGTTTGTCAAAGAGTGTGTTATTTCACTTCCATATCCTTGTGCCTAACCTATTTCTCTGGCCCTTAGTGATTTCCAACTTCTTTCCGTTGTGGTCAGAGAAATTACTTTGTATAATCTCAGTATTTCTGAATTCATTGAGTGTTGTTCTGTGGCCTAGCATGCGGTCTATTTTGGAGTATGTTCCATGTGCACTCGAGAAGAATGTAAATCCCGCTGTATTTGGGTGTAGAGTTCTGTATATGTCTATTAAGTCCAGTTCTTCTAATGTATTGTTGAGTGTCTTAGTTTCTTAATTGATTCTCTGTCTAGATGTTCTGTCTAATGATGATAGTGGTGTATTGAAGTCCCCTGCTATAATTGTAGATGCATTTATTTCTCCTCTTAGTTTTTCCATAGTTTGTCGCACGTATTTTGAGGCACCCCGGTTAGGTGCATAAATGTTGATGATTGTTCTCTCTTCTTGAGAGATTACTCCTTTTACTAATATGTAGTGTCCATCTTTGTCTCTTACAATAGTTTTGCATTTAAAGTCTATTTTGTCTGGTATTAGAATAGCTACTCCTGCCCTTTTTTGGCTATTATTAGCTTGTAAAATGGTTTTCCAGCCATTCACTTTCAGCCTCCTTGAATCCCTGGATCGAAGGTGGGTTTCTTCTAGACAGCATATAGATGGATCATTTTTTCTTATCCATTCTGCCAATCTGTGTCTTTTGATTGGTGAATTTAATCCATTAACATTCAGTGTTATTACTTGTAACAAATTTCTTACTTCAGCCATTTTTTCTTTGGGTTAATGTATGTCACATGTTGTTTTGTTTCTCTTTTTGTCTTTTCAGTTGTTTTTAAACTCTCCTCCAACTCTCTCTCCCTTCTTTTTTCCTTTCAACTTTTAGAGATTCCTTTAGTATTTCTTGAAGTGTTGGTTCCTTCTTGACATACTCTCTTAATTTCTGTTTGTCTGTGAATATCTTGAACTCTCCATCATTTTTGAATGCCAATTTTGCTGGATAGAGAATTCGCGGCTGGAAGTTTTTTTCTTTTAGTGTTTTGACTATGTCATACCACTGTCTTCTTGCCTCCATGGTTTCAGTTGAGAAATCAGCACTTAATCTTATTGTGCTTCTCTTGTATGTGATGGTTTTCTTTTCTCTTGCTGCCTTGAGTATTTTCTCTTTGTCTTGAGCATTGGACAGTTTGACAAGTATATGTCTTGGAGTTGGCCTTTTGGGATTTATACTATTTGGGGTGCGCTGTGCTTCCTGGATCTACACATCCATCTCTCTCAATAGCATTGGGAAGTTTTCAGCCATTATTTCCTTCAACACTCCTTTTGTTCCCTTTCCCTCTCTTCTCCTTCTGGGTTGCTCATAATGCGTATGTTTGTGCCTTTTGCATTATCGGTTAATTCCCTGAGTCCATGCTCGATTTTTTTCTATCTTTTTATCTATCTGTTCTACAATCTCTTTAATTTAAGCTGTATTGTCTTCCATATCACTAATTCTTTCCTCTGCCTGTTCAAATCTGCTGTTATGTGAGTCCACCGTCTTTTCCATTTCTTGGCTTGTGCCATTGTTCACCCTCATATCCATTACATTTTTAGGCATGTTTGCTATTTCTTCAGTATGTTCTCCCAGTGTCTTCTTTATATCCTTAATCTCTTCCTTCAGTTCTTTAAGTTGGTCCATGATATTTGTTTGGATAGCTTTCATTATTTGTTCAATGTTCTGCATTGTTTCCTGGTTTTTATTTTGTGCATTGGACTGGTCAGTGTTTTCCAGTTTCTCAGAATCATTTGTATTTTTCTGTTGCCCTCTGGTCATCATATTATCTTGATGGGTTTGTTCAGTTGATTAGCTTTTCTCTATGCTCTAGTGTTTTATTTAGCTGTTGGTTCTGCGTGTAAGTTAAGTTTTCTCTTTGGCAGTTTTTCTTCTTATTTCCTTGCTTCTTTCTATGTTCCCTTGAAGGCAAAAGGTTAGGGCCAGAGGAATCAAAAGATGTAAGGAAGGCAGAAGGATAATAGTAATATTGATAAAAGTCAGAAGAGGGACAAAATGAGACTTAATGAGAAGAATATTTAACTTGTGTAGGCAGTGTAGAGTAAGAGGAAAAAAAAATGGAGTTCCTACAATGGACTGGGAAAACAAATGGAGGAATATATATATAGTGATTTAGAAGGCTAGAATTATGAGGAGGGAGAGGAATAATAAAGAAAGGTCTGAGAGGAAAAAGTTAATACTAATAAAAAAAAAAGAAGAAAACAAAATAGATGGAATAGAAATTGACACCCTTGAGTTGTGGGCCTATGAAAAAATGTTGTATCTAAGCGCCACAACAGAAAACAGAAGCAGAAAGATGCAGGAAGGATAAGGGATAGTTTGTAATACAAAATCAATATATACAGCGAGTGGGAAATTATTTAAAAAGAAGCACAGCAAAGAAGCGACAAGCTAGCAGCACCTAATTAAAAAAAAAATGGAAGGAAAAAGAAAAGGGGTAGGAAAGAGGAAAGAAAAGCAAAGGACCAGAAAGAAACAGAGAAACCAAAGATCCATACAGGCAAGCATTCAAACAGAGCTAAGGGGGGTCAATGATTTCTCTAGGGTCCACGTGGGTCCTTCCTGCCCACTTATGTTTATCAATCAATTTCCTCACAGGGTTCTATATGCAGGTCCTGAAACACCTTTTAGCTATTAAACTAAATTAAAAAGAATTTATTTTTCATTTATTGAAGTGACCTTCTCACTTTTTTTTTTTATTTTAATTTTTATTTTTTAGCGAAATACAGGACCCAAAATAATTCCTCCTCTAGACCAACCCCCTTATGGAAGGACCCTAGTTGGGCCCGTGGAAATTAATCAAGCATGTCCCACTTCCTGGGCTCCCCAGGGTAGCTGTAGCTCTGATGTTAGTCAGTGTGGAGTGCTAAAGATGGCTGATTCCACCCCTTCTGGAGCCGAGCTCCAGCGTCACCAGGTTGCTAAGTAAATCAGTTTGAGTGCAGATTTGCATCTGCTCTCAGCCTGATGCTGGTTCAGGTCGGCTTATCTGCTCCCCAAAGCTATGGGGCAGTGCAGGCAGCCAGATCGATGTCTAAAAATAAAAAACACCCTTCCCTGTCCTCCAACAGAACCCTCCCTCTTTTGGGAAGTGTCCTTTCTTCCTGGCTCCGCAGCGGCCGGGTCTTATCCCTGGGTGGCTACGGAAATCAGCTCCATCCCCCCCCACCAGAATCCCTGCTCCGGTTCACCGGGTGCCAATTAGCTCATTTGTTCTGTTCACGCAAGATCCAAGGGGCGCTAGGCAGCCAGATCCCCAGAAAATAAAACTTTCTCGCCTGCTCGAAGCTCCGAGTGGCCGTTTTATTTTATTTTATATTTTATCCCTAACCGCGGGGCTCAGCCGTCTGTGCCAACCCCCACCGGCAGCCTTAAAATTCATGAATCTCCACCGTTCCGTCCATGCCATTGATCCACGCAGATAGATGTCCCAAGCTTCTCACTCCACGTGTGCACAGCACAGACCCCCGGGCAAGACCCCATCCACAATCTGCCTTGCTCTTGGAGCTTGAAGTTTGTGCCCCTCTACACTAACGCCTTCTTGAGAATCGAAGATTTTTATATATAATAATAAAATGTTGTATTGCTTACTTTGGTTTTAAAAGTAAAACCAAAACCAGATGAATTTCTAATTTGTTGCAAAATATTTTGTGCAAATTGCTTTTA
>JAKSZT010040867.1:20051-40307 GCA_026826555.1 Tolypeutes matacus | reverse complement strand
TTTATTTTTTTACATGATATTTCTGTAAACCTACAAGTTCTCTACGGAAAAAAAAGAGGCAGGAGAAACATGTGTGCCCTCCTTGCCCCTCCTATCCTTCTCTGGCACAGAGTGGAGCAAGTACTCTGACTTGGGTCACTAACTGTCCCAAATTGAGCAATGTAACCCCTGTGCGTGTACTAAGGTGCATATATATCAGTGCCATACTATTGGGAGGTGGCATGAAGAACTGAACCAAGACACTCCTTTCTGGCTCCCCTTACCAGAAATTGCCTTACAGGCATGAGCAGCTTGTGAACAGCTAAAGATGCTTTGGAAACAATCAAATCAAAGTAGTCTGGGAGAAATTATTACTGACTTCAAGACAATCAATAGAGTAACCAGGAAGAAGAAAAGTCTTTTCCACAGGGAATATAGGGTAACCTGTGTACCTTTGAATGAGGGAATTCCTAAGTACACAGTGCATGCTCACAACAAGACATAATCTCAAAAAAGACAGAGAAGCCATGCATTTTCAATTCAATCTGACTTTTTTGGTAGGAGGGCTGAACTCTGAATGAAAGAACCTGCAAATGTTCCAAGACCGTGAAGGTGATTTTTTATTTAGTTAATTTGTTTTTGTTAGCAACTGGCACTGATGATTATCTCTGTCATATCTCTATTTGGATACAAACTTCAGGAGTACAAAGCTCAAGAAATAATTCCAGAGTTAACACATTAAATATTAAAATGTACCATGTAGAACAGCATATTACAATACAAATAAAAGAACAGGAAATGATGGCCTATGCAAATAAACAAGATCAGAAACTATCTACTCTTAAGACAAGACATTAGATGTGTCAAAGACTTAAAAAAAAAAAAAAAAGATCTTCAATATACTAAAAGAACTAAAGTAAACACAGAGAAATAATTCTAGGATATCAGGAAAATGATAAGTGCCAAAAATGGGAATAAAAAAAAAAGAGAAATTATAAGAAAGAACCAAACACTTTTTGGAGTTAAAGTCCCAATTTACTTAAATAAAAAATTTCCTAGATTTTCAATGGCCAATTGGAGCTGGAATAAGAAAGAAACAGTGAACTTGAAAGTGAGAAATGAAATTAATCAGGATGAAAAGTAGAAAGAAATATAAAAAAATTTTAAGTTAAAAGCCAAGAAACCATTGAGGGCATCATCAAGTTTACCAATGCATACATTATAGGAGACCAGGAATGAAAAAAATAGAGAAAGAGACAGAAAGTATATTCAACGAAATAATGTCAGAATACTTCCAAAATTTACCAAAAGACATGAATATACACATTCAGGACTCACAATGAACACTAAATAAGATAAGCTTGAAGAGAACCATGTCCAGACACATTATAATCAAACTATGGAATGGCAAGCAAAAAGAGAACATTCTGAAAAATGCAAGAGAAAAGTCATATGCAATTTACAAGGGAGCCCCTATAAGATTAATGACTAATTTCTCAACAGTAAACTTGGTGGCAAGTAGACTGTAGGATGAAATATTTAAAGTGCAAAAAGAAAATGATTTCCAGCCAACAATTTTATATCCAGCGAGACAATCTCTCAAAAATGAGAAAAATATTTATCTAACGTTTCTAAATAAAGAAAAGCTGAGGAAGTTCCTCACCACTAGACTTACCCTACAAAAAGAATCATTTTTCAAATTAACCACCAGTGTTTCTCTTTTCAAGCACTGCTCAAAGTTCTACACACTTGGAGGATTTCACTTTACCACTGTCCTTCTGGGATATCCCAGAAGAGACTTTCAACTTTCGAATAGTACCTGTATATCTGTGTGTAAACAAAGCCCGTTTTCTCTTCCTCAATCAAATAATTTTAGGGAACTCCCTAAGAAGCCATGGTTGTAGGTTTGGAAAAAGATGGGAATGTGACAGGATTGGGGGTCATGAGCATTTAAACCATTTCTTCATGTAAATTATTTGTGTCTTCTGGGCCGCTAGATCCCTATTTGGTATACATTACTCCATTTTATGAGTTGTGCCTGCCCAACATTATGGCTTGGTGGGTCAGAAAACAACCAAGCCATGATAGGTAATTCATTTTGTATGTAGTGTAAGTTGCTTTGGTACTTTGCTATTGTCTTTCATCAACAATCATCCCTTCATACAAAGAATATAAGATCATTGTTTTTTTAAGAAACAGGAATTTATTGTCTCAGCTTTGGGGTTAGAAATCCAAATTCCAGGTAACAGTAAAATACGCTTTCTCTGAAGTCTGTAGTATTCTGGCAATGGCTTGCCACCAATCAATCTCTGACTTCATCACGTGGCCATCTGTCAATGGCTGTCTTCTCCTGTGTCTTGTACTTCTGTGCCTAAGATTCCTTTGCTTATAAGAACTCAGGGCATACCTCATTAACGTGCACCTGGATTCAGATAGTACTTATCTATAAGGTCATTTTTAACACATGAATGTCCAATTGCTACAACAGCATTTGTTAGACAGACTATATTTTCTCTATTGAACTTCCTTTGCACCTTATTGAAAAACAATTTAGTATATATGAATATCAAGATCAATACATTTCTGAGTTTTCCCTTATGGTGTAGTACGTGTTGGATTTTTCTACTTGACTCATAAACAGGATGTTCAAAACTAATAATCATAATGGTATATAGAATACTACCTACCATAAACCTAGGGGACATTATGTAATAAAACTCTCATCTTTTAAATCTAACTCATTAACCCTATGTCCAGAGGACTTTTATCTCATAAATATCTTTAGAAAGTATTTTTTGTTTCCCTTTTCTCAACTGCCTCAGTTTGTATTTATTTTCACTTCCCAGGAGTTTAAAATAAGTGCTAATTATTCTTCCTATTCTATGTTTGAGTATTTTAAATCTATTCTCTACAATACACCCCATTTGCAATCCTTTGGTAATGTCTTATGCCCTATATAATGAGGTTGATATTCCTTGGCATGGCATACATCACTTTTTAAAACCTTTTTACTAAATACCACATTAGCCACATTCCTTACTAGGCTCTGTTTATCAGTTAATATTGGAATTACTGTAGTTTCTTAAAAAAAAAGAGGTCAGATTCTTTAGTAATTTGCTGTTTTCTTTCATCTCCATGCTGAATTAGTGTTTGCTGGTTTTAGCTTCAAAATTTGGGCTAAGAATGAATGTGGATAGAGCTTAAGAAAGAGAAACTAAAACCCCATGTGTGGATAAGTTTGAGTTTGGCACTGAACTATAGAATCCAAAGAAAGTTGATATTCAATTTCTGGTGATAGATAAACCAAGAAATATCGATGATATTACTTATGGTATCAGGTTTGTTGGAGTACACCCTCCCCTTCCCATTAAGCCAAGGATTTTTTCAGCAGCAGAGATTCCCTGGGTGTTATCAATTTTTCATTTAACCTTGTCCCCTTAATGAACCAGAAAACTATTGGTTCTGGTAGTTGAGTTAAGAGCTAGCTATAGGAAAATACAGTACAGGCTTCCACAGATGTTGAAAAAGTAGAAAATGAGGTCTATATATTATAAAAAGTCTCAGCTGGCCCCTGATTATGGACCTTAAAGGCCAAGGGGAATTGTGCCTATTTCCTAGACAGGAATGCCTGAAAAGATAGAGAAAAATCAAATTATAAAGAGGAAGAGGGAAAGAAAAAAAAAGAGGAGCCTAAGACTAATGTCTGCTAGAATATAGATACGGCAGAGTCCATGGTTTAAGATGCAGAGTTTCAAAGAGCTATTACAAAATGTCTTTGAATCTATGAGCTAGAGTAGCACTGATAATGAAGTGAGATGGGTGGTCATTTTTTCTGTTCCCTCTCTGTGTTGTGCCTCTTTATTCATTTCTTAACTTTAATGAGTCCTTTCAGACCCCAGTCAGATATCATTTCTTCTAGGTCTTAAATCTGCAATAGTTTTCTGGAAGGCACACAATTATTTTACATAATTGAACATAAAGCTGTCTACCAGTACTTATTTTAATTTTAAAAAGTTAACAACCCAATACCTTTTATGTGAGGAAAATGTATTTAGTAATTACAAGTTACATTGTTTTAAAATAAAATAGGGAGGATTGTGGGAAGATGACAACAAACTAACCAGCAGAATTCAATGGTCTCACATAAACAACAGAGAAAGAGCCAAAAGTTGTCCAAGGGACCTGCTTTGGGGTTGAGCAGACCAGGAGAGTGCTACACAACTCCCAGGAAGGTGAGGGACAGAGAGATGGAGAGGCCAAATGACAAATGTGAATTTCCAAGCCCCCATGGCAACCGGGAAGGGCTTCCCTCCCCCACCCCCAAGATATTAAGCTGGGGTAAAACCCCTGGCTCATGGAAGCTGTCCAAGAGGGGTACAGACATCTTCCTCCCTGTCAGCTGTTTCAAGGATAAGGGGAGGGAAAGTCAGGGGCTTTTATTCCGTGAATTTGTTAAACAGAGCCTACTTTGAGTCTCCCCTCTGGAAATTCAAAACAGGAACACAGGAAAGCCAAGATTGAAACACCTCCCTGAAGGTACACTGATGAATGTCATCTGCTGGCTGGTCTGGAAATTGCATGGGGAAAAAAAATGTTTATGCTACTCTCAGTATCCTAGCCCTGCACCCCATCTGTCCTGGCCTGATTTTGATAACTTAAGTCAGGCAATTTTAAATACTTAGAGTAAATTGAACCAAATATAAAAGAGCTGGGGAAAAAAAAAAAAACAACCAATAAGCAAAAGAGAAATTGGCCATCAAAGTACATTCACCAATTCAGATGCATAGAAATCGGCAAAAATTTACAAGCTATACTAGGAATCAGGAAGACATGGCCCAGCCAAAGGAACTAACAAAATATCCTGAAGAAATACAAGGTTTAAGACAATTAATCCATGATAATCACATAACTCTCCTAAATCACTTCAAAGAATTTAAAGAAAATTTTAATAAAGAAGTAAAGGATATTAAGAAGACACTGGGTGGGCATAAAGAACAAGTTGGGAGCATGCAATGAAAAGTAACAGACCTTATGGGAATGAAAGACACAATGGATGAGATTAAAAATACATTACAGGGGGACAACCCAGCAAAATGGCGACAGAGTAAGGAGCTCCTAGAGTCAGCTCATGCTACAGGACAGTGAGTAATCACACAGAGTTAACTAAAACACCTGTTTGGGCATCCTAGGAGACCAGAAGAGCATCCTACAACATATTTGAAGGAAGAGAAAGAGAAGGCTGCCCATCTGCAAAGAAGTTTTGTAAGTAGAACACTCCACACCAAGAAGGTCAGTGCCCATCATCCACTGGCAGCACAACCTGCCTCGAGAGCTATTCTGCAACTTGAATTGGAAACTCTGCTCCTCAGAATCATGGTCGGAAGAGATGGTTGGGCACCAACTTGAGCTACTACTGATTAGTAAATTCAGTGAGCTAAAGTATAATCCTAAGAACAACTAAAATTTGAAACTGTCCAAGTCAGAAAGAAGCTGGTAGCTGCCATTTTAACTCTGCCCCTGGCACAAGGGGAAGTGGGGCAGACTGAAAATCACAGTGCTCATAGGAACTGGTTTCTTTCCATCCAGTACAGATTGCAGCTGTAGCCTAAACCCCAGCCCCACCTCTAGCAGGGAGGAAACTGCATCAGCCTCTCCGGGAACATGCAGGCCATACCATGGAGGCTGCTGCTCATCCTACTCTGGCAGTGCAAGCCACCTCAGGAGTTATTCTGTGGTTGGAATTGGAAGCTCCATTTCCCAAACACAAGAGAGGAAGAGATGGTTGACAACCAACTTCAGCTACTAATTAGTAAAATCACCTGGCTAATGTATACTCATAAGAAAAACTAAAGTTTGAACCTGTCCAAGTCAGAAAGATGCTGGTAGCCACCATTGTGACTCTACCCCGGCATAAGGGGTAGCTGGGCTGATTGAAAATCACATTGAGGGTAGGGACTAGCTTCTTTCACCCAGATTGGCCTTCAGCCCTAGCCCAGGCTTCAGCCCCACCTTTAGCATGGAGAAAGCTGGCGGGCCCTGCACCAGCCTCTCCAGGTAACTGAAGGTACATTGTGCTGGCACAGACCAAATAGTCAGAAGTCTACAGGGGCAACTATACTCATTTTAGACCCCCATGGCATAGAGTGCTGCCCACATCTGCAGCTCCATCTCTGCCCTAGGCAAGGTAGAAAGGGGTCTGAAGCTTTACCAGACTCTCTGGGCATCTACAGTCTAAGCCTGCAGGATTTGGGTTATGACACACAGCTGTGACTCTGTCCCTACCCCTGGTAAAGTAGAAAAGGGGGAGAAGCTTTACTGGTCCCTGGGGCAATGAGGACAGCTTGAGGCTCCACAACTTACAGCAACAACTACATCCTTGGCACCTACTACATAACCAGCAAGGAAGAAAGGGCAAGAAAGCCCTACACTAAAGAGAGAAGGTGCACCCAAAATAAATATCTGTAGTAAGCCAGATGCCAAGACACCAACAAAAATTTACAATCCACACCAAGAAACAGGAAGAGATGGCCCAGATAAAAGAGCAAGATAAGCTTTCAGATGACATAAAGGAGTTGAGACAACTAATCATTGATGTTCAATCTCTTTAATTAATTCAATTAGATGGTTAAAGAGATAAGGATATTAAGAAGACATTGGATGAGCACAAGGAAGAATTTGAAAGCATACATTGAAAAATAGATCTATGGGAATGAAAGGCACAATAAATGAAATAAAAAATACACTGGAATCATATTATAATGTACCTATTATAATATAATAGCAGATTTGAGGAGGCAGAAGAAAGGATTGGTGAACTTGAAGAAATAGTTTCCAAAAGGGAACATACAAAAGAACGGATAAAGAAAAGATTGGAAAAAATTGAACAAGGTCTCAGGGAACTAAAAGCAAGAGACATGCAAACATATGTGTCATGGGAGTCCCAGCAGGAAGAGAGAAGGAAAAGGGGCAGTAGGAATATTTGAAGAAATCATGGTAGAAAATTTCCCAACCCTATTGAAGGACATAAATATCTGTGTCCAAGTAGCACAACGTACTCCCATTTGCATAAATCCAAATAGACCAACTCTGAGATACATACTAATCATGAGGTCAAATGCCAAAGACAAAGAGAAAATTTTAAGAGAAGCAAGAGAAAAACATTGCATAACATATAAGGATTACCCAATAAGATTAAGCGCCAATTTCTCATCAGAAACCATGGAGGGATGATGACAGTGGTATGATATATTTAAGATACTGCAAGAGATAAACTTCCACCCAAGAATCTTATATCTGGAAGAATCTCTTTCAAAAATGAGGACAAGTTTAGAATATTCACAGGTAAACAGAAATTGAGTGTATTAGTCAGCCAAAGGGATGCTGAAGCAAAATACCAGAGATTGGGTGGCTTTTATAAAGGGTATTTATTTTGGGGGTAAAAGCTTACAGTTACCAGGCCATAAAGCATAAGTTACTTCCCTCACCAAAGTCGATTGCCACATATTGGGGCAAGATGGCTGCCAAAGTCTGTGAGAGTTCAGGCTTTTCAGTTTCCTCTCTTCCAAGGGCTCCATTTCTCTCCGGGTTTAGCTGCTGTGCTCTCTCCACAAGGCCAGCTATAGACTATCAGACAAACAGCTCTGTCTCTCTTCCCGGAACTCCTGCCATGTCTAAGGAGCCATCTCTATTCTTCTGTGTTCTTCTCCTGTGTATTCATTTCCCAGGCTCTGGCTCAAAACCCCCCAACTCTGTCCTTTGCCATGTCTTTTCTCTGTGAGTCCCTGCCCACCAATGGGTGGGGAATCAATCCCCTACTGACATGGCCCAATCAAAGTTCTAATCATAATTTAATCAATTAAAAGTGATACCTCTGACAGACCAGTTTACAAACATAATCCAATAGCTATTTTTGGAATTCATAAACAATGCCAAACTGCTACACTGAGAGAGATTGTCACCAAGAGACTGGCTTTGCAGGAAATACTAAAGGATGTGCTACAGTCTGAAAAGAAAAGGCAGGAGAGAGAGGCTTCTAAGAGAGTCTAGAACTGAACATTTTACTGGAAAAAGTAACTAAAAGTCTCAAAAGTATGGTGAAAATAAAATATGATAGATAAAACCCAAATGTCAAAATGGGTGAAGTAAGAACTGCCTTTACAGTACTAACACTGAATGTTAATGGCTTAAATTCCCCAATCAAAAACACAGACTGGCAGAATGGATAAGAAAACATGAGCCAGCAATATGCTGTCTGCAAGATACTCACCTTAAACCCAAGGATACCAATAGATTCAAAGTGAAAGGCTAGAAAAAAGATGTTCCATGCATGCAGTAACAATAAAAAAAAAAAAAAGCCAGAGTAGCTATACTTATATCAGATGAAATAGGACTTAAAAAACACTATTAATGCACAATCTGAGGAGGAAGTCAGGAAAAAAAATTCCATTTATGATAGTAACTAAAAGAATCAAATATTTAGGAATAAACTTAACCAACAATATAAAGCACTTGTATTCAGAAAACTACAACTAATTGTTAAAATAAATTTTAAAAGTCCTAAATAATTGGAAGAACATTCCATGCTTATGGAATGGAAGACTAAATATCATTAAGATATCAATTATACCCAAATTAATATATAAATTCAATGTAATCCCAATAAAAATTCCACCATCATTTTAAAAAAAAAAGGAAAACACAATTATCAAATTTATTTGGAAGGGTAAGTGGTCCTAAATAGCCAGAAACATCCTAAAAAGGAAAATCAAATTTGGAGGACTCACTTCCAGACTTTAAATCATATTACCTAACTGTTTATACATGGGAATGTGGCTGAAAAGTGTAGTCTAGGGATTTAAACACCAATTGAAAGAAAGCTAGAGAATAATTTAGGGACTGAATAACACAGTAAGCCCAGAAGTGGATGGGAATTTTGGTTGATGGTACAGATGCAAGAGTGTCATTTCTGAGCTAGAGCAGATGTATGTCACTATTGCAGGGTGGTGGGAATGTGGAGAAGCATGGGAAAAATACAACTGGAGTGACCTATGGACTGTGGTTAACAGTAATAATGTAATATTCATGCATCTATGCCAAAGATGTACTGTGTTGACAAAGGGGGAGTATGAAAAAAGTATGCCAAATGTATGCTATGGACCTGGTAATAGTCTGAAGAGATTATCTCATAATCTTTAACAATTGTTCCACCATGGTGTGGTATGTCTTTAGAGTGGTGTTGTATGGGAATTCTGCACGTGCATGATTGTTTTGTAAGCTTACAAATTCTGTCATAAAAATATATTTAACAAATAATAATAGGGTGGGTTGGTGGGAAAATTCAGCAAATGGAAAATAAAGACTATAGTTATTAGTAAGATTTTTTTAAAGATTCATTTATTTATTTATCTACTTTATCCATTTTTATCCCCCTCCCTCATTTTTGCTGTTTTTGTGTCCATTCAGAGGGCAATTCTCTGTTTCTGTTTCCTGCCCTCTCTTCTCATCCTTCTCCTCCTGTCTTCACAGGGATTTGACCCTGGGAAGCTCCGATGTGGGAGAGAGGCATCCTACCACCTACCACAGTTCCTGTTTTTTTTGGTGCATCTTGTCTTGGATTTTCCTTTTGTCACTCTCCTGTTATGTCATCATCTTGCTGCATGGATCGGTGGGCCCTGGTGGTGCACCCATGCATGGGGCCTGGCAGCACACCAGTTTGCGGGACCTGGCAGCCTGCGTGCCTTCTATATTTTTCTTTTATTTTTACCAGGAGGTCCCGTGGATCGAACTCAGGTCCCTCCATATGGGAGATGGATGCTTAAACATTTGAGCCATATATGCCCCCCATTAGTAAGATTTTGATGATATTCTTTCATAATTTGTAACAAATGTCTCATGACAATGGAAGGTATTAGTGGTGGGGTCATGTATGGGACTTCTGTATGATATTATGCATGTTTGCTTTATAAGTTCACAACTTTTACTGTACACTTATTGTTTATGTATGTTCATGTATAAATGATATAATAATAATAGTAATAGGGTGTGTTGGAGAAAATACAACAGATGTAAGACACTTTGGTTAGCAGTAATATTTTGAGGATACTCTAATCATTAGTTTAAAATGTTTCACAATAATACAAAGTATTGGTGCTAAGGTAAGGTATGAGAGACCTGTATGTTATTTTGTAAGTTCACAACTATTTCTATAAACTTATTGTTTATGTATGTTTATGTATGAATTATATACTTCAATAAATTAAAAAATACATTAGAGGCACATAAGAACAGATTTTAGTTGCTTGAAGACATAATTAGTGATTTTGAAGACAGAACATCTGAACAGATAAAAACAGTTGAACAGAAAGAGAAGAGAATGGAAACAATGGAACACAGTCTCAGATAATTGAATGACAATACAAATTTCACAAACATTAGCATTATCGGTGTCCCAGAAGGAGAAGAGAATGGAAAAGGGGCAAAAAGAATATTTGAGGAAAAACCTTATATTTGAGAATATGTCTTATGAATGACACAAGTATAAATATCCAAGAAGGACAACATGCCCCAAACAGAATAAATCCAAATAGGCCTACCCCAAGACACCTATTATGAAGAATGACAAATGTCAGAGAAAAAGAGAAGATTCTGAAAGCAGCAAGAGAAAAGCAAAACATCATTTACAAGGGAAAATCTATGAGATTAAGCACCAACCTCTCATCAGAAACCATGGAGGTGAGAAGAAAGTGGTATGATGTATTTAAGGCACTAAAAAGGAAAAATGCCAGCCAAGAACTGTGTATGTGGCAAAACTGTCCTTCAAAAAATGAGTGGGAATTCAAAATCTTCACAGAAAAACAAAAATTGATAGAATATGTTACCAAAAGAAAAGAATTACAAGAGATATTAAAGGGAGTTCTGCAGCCTGAAAGGAAAACAAAGGTGAGATATTTGGAAAATAGTTTAGAAATGAAGATTATTAGGAAGGGTAAACTAAAGGGTAATAAAACAGACAATATGGAGCAGATGTGGCTCAATCGGACTGATTCACGTTGCCTCCTGAAAAAACAAACAACAAGCAAAACAAACGAAAAACCAACTCAGGGAAGCCAATGTGGCTCAGTGGTTGAGCCCTGTCTTCCCACATACAAGGTACCAGTTTCAGTCCCTGGCACCTGGTACCTGAAAAAAAAAAAAGGAGAAGAAAGACTGACAATAGAACAATATTACAACAGACAGCCAAAGGACAAAATGGATGAAGTAAGTAATGCCTTTACAGTTAATAACATTGAAAGTTAATCCAATGAACTTTTGAATCAAAAGACATAGACTGATTGAATGGATAAAAATATGAGCCAGCTATATATAGTCTACAAGAGACCCATGTTCAGAAGTAATGACACAAACAGGTTAAAATTAAAATGTTGGAAAAAGGTATTCCATGCAAATAGTAACCAAAACAAGCTGGATTAGCAATACTGATATGGGACAAAATAGATTTTAAATGCACAACTGTTATAAGGGATGATGAATATCATTATATATTAATAAAAGGGACAATTCACCAAGGAGAAATAACTATACTAAATATTTTTGTACGTAACCTGAGTGCCCCAAGATACATGAGACACACACTGGAAAGGGTGAAGGGAGAAATAGATGTTTCTACAATAATAGTTGGGACTTCAATACACCACTCTCAGTACTGGATAGACAGAAGATACATAAACAGAGAACTTGAACAATATAATAAATCGGTTAGACCTAACAGACATCTGTAGAGCATTGCACCCCAAAACAGCAGGATATACTTTCTTTTCAAGTGCTCATGGGCCCTTCTCCAAGATAGACCATATGTTGGGTCAAAAGACATGTCTCAATATGTTTAAAAAGATTGAAATTAAACAAAACACTTTCTGTGACCATAACAGCATGAAGCTGTAAATCAGTAATGGATGGAAAAGGGGAAAATTCATAAATATATGGATATTAAACAACACACTCTTAAACAATCAGTGGATCGAAGAACAAATTGCAAGAGAATACAGGAAATATCTTGAGATGAGTGAAAATGAGAACACAACATATCAAAAGCTATGGGACACTGTAAAGGCAGTGCTGAGAGGGAAATTTATAGCCCTCAAGGCTTACATTATAGAGAAGAAAGAGTTAAAATTGAATATCTAACTGAACACTTGGAGAAACTAGAAAAATAACATCAAACTAATTCAAAACCAAGCTAAAGGAAAGAAATAGTAAAGATCGGAGCAGAAATAAATGAAATTGAGAAAAAAAAATAGATAATCAACAAAGCCAAAAGTTGGTTCTTTGAGAAGGTCAACAAAATTGACAAAATCTTAGCTAGACTGACAAAGAAGAAGAGAGAGAAGACGCAAATCAATAAAATGAGAAATGAGAGGAGGGACATTACCACTGACCCTGCAGAAAAAGTGAACATCCTAAGAGGTTACTATGAACAGTGTATGCCAAAAAACTAGATAATGTAGAGGAGATGGGCAAATTCCAAGGAACACACAAACCACCTACACTGACCCTAGAAGAAATAGAAGAGGTCAACCAACCAATCAAAAGTGAAGAGGTTGAAACAGTCATCAAAACCCTCCCCAAAATGAAAAGCCCAGGACCAGATGGCTTCACAGGTGAATTCTACCAATCATTCAAAAATGATCTAATACCAGTCTTGCTCAAGCTCTTTCAAAAAATTAAACAGGAAAAAAACATTACCAAACTCATTCTATGAAGCCAACATCACCCTAATACCAAAGCCAGTAAAGATACTACAAAAATGGAAAATTACAGGCCAATATCTCTAATTAATATACATACCAAAATCCTCACTAAAATACTTGCAAACAGAATCCAAAAGTATATTAAAACAGTTATATACCATGATCAAGTTGGTTTTATCCCAGGTATGCAAGGGTTGTTCAACAACAAAATCAATTAATGTATTAAAATATATTGAGAAATTGAAGAAGAAAAACCACATGATCTTCTTAATTGATGCACAAAAGGTATTTGACAAAATAGAGCACCGTTTTTGATAAAAACACTCCAAAAGATACGAGTAGAAGGAAGCTTTGTCAATATGGCAAAGTGAATATATGAAAAACCTACAGCTTGCATTGTACTCCAGGGTGAAAGATATAAAGCTTTCCCGCTGAGAGCAGGAATGAGACAAGGATGCCCACTAACACCATTGTTATTTAATATTTTGTTATTCAATATTGTGCTAGACAACTAAGCTAGATAAAGAAATAAAAGGCACCCAAATAGAAAAGGAAGAAGTAAAATTTTCACTATTTGCTGATGATATGATATAAAATCTCCTGAAAAATCCACCAAAAAAAGCTACTATACCTAATAGAGGTGTTGAGGAATGTGGCATCATACAAGATTAATTGATACAAGATAATATGTAAAATTCAATAGTACTTCTATACACTGCTGATGTACAATCTCAGGAGAAAATCAGAAAAAAAAATTCTATTTATAATAGCAACTAAAACAATCAAGTATTTTGGAATAAACTTAACCAAGGACATCAAGGACCTGTATTCAGAAAACAAAAAGACATTGCTAAAAGAAACCAAAGAAGACATAAATGGAAGGATATTCTATGTTCATGGATAAGAAGACTAAATATTATTAAGATGTCAATTCTATCCAAACTGATTTACAGATTCAGCACAATCCCAGTAAAAATTCAAACAACCTTTTAAACAGCAGTGGAAACACCAATTTTCAAATTTATTTGCAAGAGTAAGCGGCCCAAATAGTCAAAAAGATCGTGAAAAAGAGAACAAAGTTGGAGGACTCATACCTGGACTTTAAAGCATATTACTGGGAAGCGGTTGTGGCTCAATTAGTAGGGCTCCCGTTTACCATATGGGAGGCTCTGGGTTCAGTTCCCGGGGCCTCCTGGTGAAGGCAAGCCCGCCCGCACGGCGTAGTTAGCTGACCCAGCGAGCACAAGCAGCAAGGGGGGGATAAATGAATAAATAAATAAAATCTTTAAAAAAATAAAATAAAATAAAGCATATTACTTAGCTACAGTGGTAAAATCAGCATGTTACCGGTATAAAGAAAGAATCATTGATCAATGGAACTGAATCAAGAACTCAGAAATAGACCCTCACATCTAAAGTCAAGTAATTTTGGACAAGGCTGTCAAACCCTCCCAGCTGGGCCAGAACAGTCTATTAAAAAATGGTGCTGGGAGAACTGGATATCCATATCCAAAAAAAAAAAAGACAGGAGATATCACACCTTATACAAAAATTAACTTAAAATGCATCAAGGACATACAAAAGTGACAACCATAAAACTCCTAGAAGAAACTGTAGAAAACCTTTTCAAGATCTTGTGGTAAGCAGTAGTTTCTTAAACCTTACACCTGGAGCATGAGCAACAAAAGAAAAATAAAGAGATAAAAAGGACCTCCTCAAAATTAAATACTATTTTTTACCTCAAAGGACATTGTCAAAAGTGTGCAAAGGCAGCTAACTCAATGGGAGAAAATATTTGACAATCACATATCTAATAAGCATTTAATGTCCATGATATACAAAGAGAAGATACAACTCAACAAAAAAAAGGCGCACTACCCGACTAAAAAATGGGCAAAAGACTTGAAAAGACAATTGTCTAAAGAAGAAATACAAATGGTTAAGACACACATGAAAAAATGTTCAACATCACTAGTGATTAGGGAAATGCAAATCAAAATGACAATGTGATATCATTTCACACCTATTAGACTGGCTGCTATTAAAAAGTCGGAAAAGTGTAAATGTTGGAGAGGATGTGAAGAGATAGGAATGTTTATTCACTGTTGGTGGGAATATAGAATGGTAGAACCACTTTGGAGAACTGTTTGGCAGTTCCTAAGGAAGTTGAATATAGACTTGCCATGTAACTGGGCAATACCATTACTAGGTATATACCGGGAAGAACTGAAAGCAGAGACATGAACAGACATCTGCACACCAATATTTATAGCAGCGTTATTCACGATTGCCAAAAGTTAGAAACTAGCCAGGTATCCAGCAACTGATGAATGGATAAACAAATTGTATTGTATACACACGATGGGATATTAGGCACTGGTAAGAAGAAATGAAGTTGTGAAGCATATGACAACAAGGATGAACCTGGAGAACATTATATTTAGTGAAGCAAACCAGACACAAAAGGACAAATACTGTATTATTACACTATTATGAACTAAATATATTGTGTAAACTCATGGAGTTAATAATTACAATACAGGTCACCAGAAAATAGAAGGAGGGTAGAGAAAGGAAAGCTAAAGGATAATCTGTGCAGAATTGGTAAAAAGGTTGTTTATAAACCTTTGGAAATGATTAGAAATGGTTAAAGCATAACATGGTATTTGTAACTAGCATTACTATTGAATGGGAATGACAGTGGTTGAAAGGGAAAGTCTAAGGTCATGTATATTACTAGAAGGGAAGTTACAAACTGTAACATGGGCTCTATAAGATAGTAAAACGACATATAAAACATGAATATGGTTGATATTGCATTTGTAAGATTGTTTTTACAAAATTTAAATACAAATGTACGACCTCCGCTCGGCCTAACGAATAAAGGACTGTGCTGAGCCAAAAAAAAAAAAAAAAAAAAAAATACAAATGTACAAGAGAGAAGGAAAAAGAATAGCAGCTATGTACGGCAGGGGAAGCATTGAGAGATTGAGAGGAGATGAGTTTTGGTTGTTTGTTTGCTTGTTTATTATTATTATTATTGGAATAATGAAAGTACTCTAAGAATGATTGAAGTGATGAATGTACAAATATGTGATTATACTGAATACCATTGTTCACTTTGAATGAATTTATGTTTTTTTAATATGTATCAATAAAGTTGATTTGTTAAGAAAAAAATAAAATTGTGGTGAATAGGTGGAGCACAGGTCATTTTTAGGGCACTGAAACTATTTTCTTTGATACCATAATGGTGGAAATATGACCTTATACATTTATGAAAACCAGTAGAATTATACAACACAAATAGAGTGAACCATAATATAAATGAGAGATTAGTTAACAATAATGTATCAATAGTTTTTCATCAATTGTAATAAATGTACCACACTAATACACAATGTTAATTATAAAAGAAATTGCTCAATTTTTCTTTACACCTAAAACTATTCTAAAAATAGTATATTAAAAAAAGGAAATAAATGTAATAAAATAAAATCAGGGCTTCTGTTTTACATAGATATGAGTTCAATTCCATCCTTGTTCTCTAGCTAAGTGATTAAGAAAAATTGCTTAGTATCTCTGAGCCTCGCTTTACTTAGATATATTAAATGAAATAATAATGATTGAAAGAGTTGTGGAGAAGATTAAATGTTAGCATGTCAAGTTTTTATTATAATAACTGTATACATTGTTATGTACACTAAAGATGCCAGGTAACTTTCTTCTTTGCTTAGTTTATATAATTAAAATTATAGATGAAAATTAGAGAGAATATTTTCTTCTCTACAAACTAATGTCATAGAGAGTGATGTTTATCCTGGCATATAGACCACAATTTTATATATATTTTGTATTTACTGTGTATTTGATAAATTGAATGACACGTATATTACCATTTGTTCACCATTTTAAAAGAAGTATTTTATTTTAGTATAATTTTAGATATACAAAAAGTTTCAAATACATTACATAGTGTTCTCAGACTCTCCACACTCAGTTTTCCCTATTATTTCCAATTATTATCTTACATCAATATGGTTCATTCGTCACAACTAATTAAAAAATGCTGATACTTTGTTATCAACTAAAATCCATAATTTTTTCAGATCTCCTTTACTTTAATCTAACATCCTTTTTCTACACCAGAATTCAATCCAGCATAGTATATTACATTTAGCCATAAAGTTTCTTTAGGACTCTCTAGACAGTGACAATTTCTCTGACTTTCCTTGCTCTTGATGACCTAGACAGTATTAAGGAAGAAGGGACAAATTTTCTGGACATTATAAATCACCTGGGGTTTTCTGATAGTTTTGTCATGATTAGATTGGGGTTATGGAATTTGGGGAGGAAGCCCAAAAAGGGAAATTTCCATTTCATCATATCATATCAGTATATACTACCAACTTGACTACTTAGTGCTGGTGTTAACCTTGATCATTTTGCTCAGGTAGTGTTTGCCAGATTTCTCCACAATAAAGTTACTATTTCTCCCCCTAATTCCATACTGTACTCTTTGGAAGTTTGTCACTCTGTGTATCCTATACTAAGAAGTGGATTGTTATTGTCTACCTCCTTGGAAGTGTAGTATCTGCATAAATCATTAGGAATTGTTCTATATGGGAGCTTTGTCTATTCTCCCCATTTATTTGTTTTTATTGAAGCACTTGTTTATAACAGTATGGATTCATGGATATTAATTTAATAGTGTGGATTAAAGTCCAATACTGTACTATTTAGTTTATTGCATATATTTTTCCAGCCTTGGACATTGGGGGCTCTTTCAGCTGGGTCCCATGTGTTTTTGATATATTGTCATCACTGTGCATATGTATATGTATTGCAGTTGTTTTTTAGCTGTTTTTTTTTTTAATCCTTCTTTACTTTTTGACTAAAATGGGTTCCAGTTCACCTTTTACATTCCTTGTAACATTCCTAAAATCAAGCAAATATCCCAGGAGTCCTGTTTCCTTTTATTTTATAATGGTATTAGAAACCAAGATCTCTGCATGGGTGAACATGTATTTTTATTATAGTCAAGAAATGTAATCTAGGGTCAAATTAACACCTTCAATTGTAAAAATAGGACACATATTTTCCCATAATCAAAGAAGTCCACTTGTAGATTAAGCTCCTTATCACATCTTGTTCATGTTTCTTAATTGAGAGGAAAGGGACACTTTAGGGAATGAATTTCCCCAGGCTTAGATAATTTGTCTCATTCATGTTAAATATTCCACTAGGGAAAACAAGAGAAGTATTTTCAAGTTAAAAGCTTGGGTGATGGTGGATTTCAGTAAGTGTGGGGTTAAACTGGGAACAATTTATCGGGCAGGTTAGAACCTATGCCTCTTTGAGTGGTCAAACAAACACTTTTCCAAAATAATCAGCATTTTAGAAGCATCTTTTCTTTTTATTTGAATAAGCAGCTTCCAAATTACCCTGCCAATAAAAAAGCACAACTGAACATTTTAACATCTGCATAAAACTGGTAAGATTTTTATTGGGAAATAACTTATTTGTATTTATTAATCCTCAGAGAAAGTCAATATGTTCAATCCAATGGTAACTATCTAATGCATACAAGCCACTGTGGAAGGAGAGAAAGTGCAGGGACTTTTCTAGGAGTAATTTACAGTCTAAAATGAGTTGTAAAATGTACACAGTAGTTCTTGATTGGAATGGGTATTATAAATTGAGGGCTATTGGTAGTTGGTAATCAGAAGGACAAGAAAATAGCAATATCTGTTTGAGGGTTCCAGGAAATACTTCATGAAGGTGTTAGTTTATGTCAGGGATATGGTAGGTTGCAGACTTCTCATCTCCTCAAGGAAAAGTGAGTATACAATAGTATGGAACATTATAGTATGTACATTATATGTACCTATGGGAAATCCTCTTTAATCCTTTCATTCATTCAATAAATACTAATTACCTACTTTTATCCTAGATACATAAATTCAGCTGTGAACAAATATACAGAAATCCGTGTCCTTATATTGCTTCTTTCTAATGCAAGTCATTCTTACTGCATGTCATTTTACTGTATATTAATTACATGAATTTCATACCTGTGTGCATGTCTGTCAATTTAGTGTCTATCTATCCATTTATCTATTTATCTCTACCTATATTAGTAGTTGATAGAAACTTTAAACAGTTTTCCACTTCTTTTTGCTAAAGAGTTTTGACAGAAAAATACATTTGGAAAACTGTGAAGAATGCCTTTGAACCTACAGTTAATGACAATGCAATGGTGTATGATGTTAAGAGCACTGAGAATTAGAACTGCCTCTATATCTGATTCACGAGCCTACCCAAGCTCCCTACGTGTATTACTGTTATTAATGCCTATGAAAAAGACAGTTTTGAGGCCTGAGTGACATGCCACAGAAAATATGTAATCACATCATTAGCTAAGATAAGATTTTAAAAATCTTTTTCTAATGCAATGCATAAATATGATATATTTTAAAATATTATGAAAGAACACATATTAAAGAGTGGTTGCTTCTATGGCTCTCTCTCGAGGATTAAGACTCATCCTGAATGAGGTGGGTCACACCTAACTGAAGTAGCCTCATTGAAAGGCCTTACTTACATTGGGTGTTTACTCACTAGATATGTTTTTCTGTGGTACATACAGCTACAAACTATCACAGCCTGCAATGATTGTTTTTGTACATGTGAGTAAGTGAATCTCTAGGAAATTGAATCACTGGTCTGATTTCTATGTGCAGTTATTATGTTACAGAGGTTGGAAATCACCCCCTAAAAGACTGTACCCTCTCAAACTCCTACCTAAAATATTTGAGATTGACAATTTCCCACACCTTTGCCAGCACTACATATTAACAAACATTCATCAAAAGATCATTTTACTAATATAATCGATGAAATATGTATCTAATTGGAATTTTTATTTTCATGTTGTTAACTATGAACGTAATTGAATTTCTTTTCAGATGTTTAATTATTTTGATAAAGAGAAATGTCCCTTGCAAAAATGGTTCTGTAGCTCATTATTCATTTGGGTTATCATTTTTAATATTGATTTGTGAAATCTATCATTGAAGAAATTATTCTTTTGTGTTGCAAATATATTTTACCAATTTCGCACTATTTTGCTTTTGACTACATTATTATTGGGGGCAATTAATGTAGCTACGTGCATAAAATAACTTGTATAGTGCTTGACATATAGCTAGCTATAAATAAATAATTAGGTTCACTTTTTGTTTCTGTCTTCTCTTCCTTGAAGTTAGGATATGGGACACTCAATAATAGAAATGACAAAAATTCTATTGAAAAAGTTCAGCTATCATTCAGAAGTTCCTTAGCTCACTTTTTATCTCACTGGTGCTTAAACCCTAAACATGAATTTTGAAAGAATATTCTGATTTTGAGGCAAATGCCCCCTCTCCTTTTCCTTAACTATAGGTAATCTTGGTGTCTTTATTATCTTAGGAAATATTGATGAAAGAGCCAGAAAATAATGAATAAGGAGAAGAATTTAACTGTGGACAAC
>JAKSZT010040867.1:0-18311 GCA_026826555.1 Tolypeutes matacus | reverse complement strand
TTTATTTTTTTACATGATATTTCTGTAAACCTACAAGTTCTCTACGGGAAAAAAAGAGGCAGGAGAAACATGTGTGCCCTCCTTGCCCCTCCTATCCTTCTCTGGCACAGAGTGGAGCAAGTACTCTGACTTGGGTCACTAACTGTCCCAAATTGAGCAATGTAACCCCTGTGCGTGTACTAAGGTGCATATATATCAGTGCCATACTATTGGGAGGTGGCATGAAGAACTGAACCAAGACACTCCTTTCTGGCTCCCCTTACCAGAAATTGCCTTACAGGCATGAGCAGCTTGTGAACAGCTAAAGATGCTTTGGAAACAATCAAATCAAAGTAGTCTGGGAGAAATTATTATTGACTTCAAGACAATCAATAGAGCAACCAGGAAGAAGAAAAGTCTTTTCCACAGGGAATATAGGGTAACCTGTGTACCTTTGAATGAGGGAATTCCTAAGTACACAGTGCATGCTCACAACAAGACATAATCTCAAAAAAGACAGAGAAGCCATGCATTTTCAATTCAATCTGACTTTTTTGGTAGGAGGGCTGAACTCTGAATGAAAGAACCTGCAAATGTTCCAAGACCGTGAAGGTGATTTTTTATTTAGTTAATTTGTTTTTGTTAGCAACTGGCACTGATGATTATCTCTGTCATATCTCTATTTGGATACAAACTTCAGGAGTACAAAGCTCAAGAAATAATTCCAGAGTTAACACATTAAATATTAAAATGTACCATGTAGAACAGCATATTACAATACAAATAAAAGAACAGGAAATGATGGCCTATGCAAATAAACAAGATCAGAAACTATCTACTCTTAAGACAAGACATTAGATGTGTCAAAGACTTAAAAAAAAAAAAAAAAGATCTTCAATATACTAAAAGAACTAAAGTAAACACAGAGAAATAATTCTAGGATATCAGGAAAATGATAAGTGCCAAAAATGGGAATAAAAAAAAAAGAGAAATTATAAGAAAGAACCAAACACTTTTTGGAGTTAAAGTCCCAATTTACTTAAATAAAAAATTTCCTAGATTTTCAATGGCCAATTGGAGCTGGAATAAGAAAGAAACAGTGAACTTGAAAGTGAGAAATGAAATTAATCAGGATGAAAAGTAGAAAGAAATATAAAAAAATTTTAAGTTAAAAGCCAAGAAACCATTGAGGGCATCATCAAGTTTACCAATGCATACATTATAGGAGACCAGGAATGAAAAAAATAGAGAAAGAGACAGAAAGTATATTCAACGAAATAATGTCAGAATACTTCCAAAATTTACCAAAAGACATGAATATACACATTCAGGACTCACAATGAACACTAAATAAGATAAGCTTGAAGAGAACCATGTCCAGACACATTATAATCAAACTATGGAATGGCAAGCAAAAAGAGAACATTCTGAAAAATGCAAGAGAAAAGTCATATGCAATTTACAAGGGAGCCCCTATAAGATTAATGACTAATTTCTCAACAGTAAACTTGGTGGCAAGTAGACTGTAGGATGAAATATTTAAAGTGCAAAAAGAAAATGATTTCCAGCCAACAATTTTATATCCAGCGAGACAATCTCTCAAAAATGAGAAAAATATTTATCTAACGTTTCTAAATAAAGAAAAGCTGAGGAAGTTCCTCACCACTAGACTTACCCTACAAAAAGAATCATTTTTCAAATTAACCACCAGTGTTTCTCTTTTCAAGCACTGCTCAAAGTTCTACACACTTGGAGGATTTCACTTTACCACTGTCCTTCTGGGATATCCCAGAAGAGACTTTCAACTTTCGAATAGTACCTGTATATCTGTGTGTAAACAAAGCCCGTTTTCTCTTCCTCAATCAAATAATTTTAGGGAACTCCCTAAGAAGCCATGGTTGTAGGTTTGGAAAAAGATGGGAATGTGACAGGATTGGGGGTCATGAGCATTTAAACCATTTCTTCATGTAAATTATTTGTGTCTTCTGGGCCGCTAGATCCCTATTTGGTATACATTACTCCATTTTATGAGTTGTGCCTGCCCAACATTATGGCTTGGTGGGTCAGAAAACAACCAAGCCATGATAGGTAATTCATTTTGTATGTAGTGTAAGTTGCTTTGGTACTTTGCTATTGTCTTTCATCAACAATCATCCCTTCATACAAAGAATATAAGATCATTGTTTTTTTAAGAAACAGGAATTTATTGTCTCAGCTTTGGGGTTAGAAATCCAAATTCCAGGTAACAGTAAAATACGCTTTCTCTGAAGTCTGTAGTATTCTGGCAATGGCTTGCCACCAATCAATCTCTGACTTCATCACGTGGCCATCTGTCAATGGCTGTCTTCTCCTGTGTCTTGTACTTCTGTGCCTAAGATTCCTTTGCTTATAAGAACTCAGGGCATACCTCATTAACGTGCACCTGGATTCAGATAGTACTTATCTATAAGGTCATTTTTAACACATGAATGTCCAATTGCTACAACAGCATTTGTTAGACAGACTATATTTTCTCTATTGAACTTCCTTTGCACCTTATTGAAAAACAATTTAGTATATATGAATATCAAGATCAATACATTTCTGAGTTTTCCCTTATGGTGTAGTACGTGTTGGATTTTTCTACTTGACTCATAAACAGGATGTTCAAAACTAATAATCATAATGGTATATAGAATACTACCTACCATAAACCTAGGGGACATTATGTAATAAAACTCTCATCTTTTAAATCTAACTCATTAACCCTAGTCCAGAGGACTTTTATCTCATAAATATCTTTAGAAAGTATTTTTTGTTTCCCTTTTCTCAACTGCCTCAGTTTGTATTTATTTTCACTTCCCAGGAGTTTAAAATAAGTGCTAATTATTCTTCCTATTCTATTTTTGAGTATTTTAAATCTATTCTCTACAATACACCCCATTTGCAATCCTTTGGTAATGTCTTATGCCCTATATAATGAGGTTGGTATTCCTTGGCATGGCATACATCACTTTTTAAAACCTTATTACTAAATACCACATTAGCCACATTCCTTACTAGGCTCTGTTTATCAGTTAATATTGGAATTACTGTAGTTTCTTTAAAAAAAAGAGGTCAGATTCTTTAGTAATTTGCTGTTTTCTTTCATCTCCATGCTGAATTAGTGTTTGTTGGTTTTAGCTTCAAAATTTGGGCTAAGAATGAATGTGGATAGAGCTTAAGAAAGAGAAACTAAAACCCCATGTGGGGATAAGTTTGAGTTTGGCACTGAACTATAGAATCCAAAGAAAGTTGATATTCAATTTCTGGTGATAGATAAACCAAGAAATATCGATGATATTACTTATGGTATCAGGTTTGTTGGAGTACACCCTCCCTTTCCCATTAAGCCAAGGATATTTTTCAGCAGCAGAGATTCCCTGGGTGTTATCAATTTTTCATTTAACCTTGTCCCCTTAATGAACCAGAAAACTATTGGTTCTGGTAGTTGAGTTAAGAGCTAGCTATAGGAAAATACAGTACAGGCTTCCACAGATGTTGAAAAAGTAGAAAATGAGATCTATATATTATAAAAAGGCTCAGCTGGCCCCTGATTATGGACCTTAAAGGCCAAGGGGAATTGTGCCTATTTCCTAGACAGGAATGCCTGAAAAGATAGAGAAAAATCAAATTATAAAGAGGAAGAGGGAAAGAAAAAAAAAGAGGAGCCTAAGACTAATGTCTGCTAGAATATAGATACGGCAGAGTCCATGGTTTAAGATGCAGAGTTTCAAAGAGCTATTACAAAATGTCTTTGAATCTATGAGCTAGAGTAGCACTGATAATGAAGTGAGATGGGTGGTCATTTTTTCTGTTCCCTCTCTGTGTTGTGCCTCTTTATTCATTTCTTAACTTTAATGAGTCCTTTTAGACCCCACTCAGATATCATTTCTTCTAGGTCTTAAATCTGCAATAGTTTTCTGGAAGGCACACAATTATTTTACATAATTGAACATAAAGGTGTCTACCAGTACTTATTTTAATTTTAAAAAGTTAACAACCCAATACCTTTTATGTGAGGAAAATGTATTTAGTAATTACAAGTTACATTGTTTTAAAATAAAATAGGGAGGATTGTGGGAAGATGACAACAAACTAACCAGAAGAATTCAATGATCTCACATAAACAACAGAGAAAGAGCCAAAAGTTGTCCAAGGGACCTGCTTTGGGGTTGAGCAGACCAGGCGAATGCTATACAACTCCCAGGAAGGTGAGGGACAGAGAGATGGAGAGGCCAAATGACAAACGTGAATTTCCAAGCCCCCATGGCAACCGGGAAGGGCTTCCCTCCCCCACCCCCAAGATATTAAGCTGGGGTAAAACCCCTGGCTCATGGAAGCTGTCCAAGAGGGGTACAGACATCTTCCTCCCTGTCAGCTGTTTCAAGGATAAGGGGAGGGAAAGTCAGGGGCTTTTATTCCGTGAATTTGTTAAACAGAGCCTACTTTGAGTCTCCCCTCTGGAAATTCAAAACAGGAACACAGGAAAGCCAAGATTGAAACACCTCCCTGAAGGTACACTGATGAATGTCATCTGCTGGCTGGTCTGGAAATTGCATGGGGAAAAAAAATGTTTATGCTACTCTCAGTATCCTAGCCCTGCACCCCATCTGTCCTGGCCTGATTTTGATAACTTAAGTCAGGCAATTTTAAATACTTAGAGTAAATTGAACCAAATATAAAAGAGCTGGGGAAAAAAAAAAAAACAACCAATAAGCAAAAGAGAAATTGGCCATCAAAGTACATTCACCAATTCAGATGCATAGAAATCGGCAAAAATTTACAAGCTATACTAGGAATCAGGAAGACATGGCCCAGCCAAAGGAACTAACAAAATATCCTGAAGAAATACAAGGTTTAAGACAATTAATCCATGATAATCACATAACTCTCCTAAATCACTTCAAAGAATTTAAAGAAAATTTTAATAAAGAAGTAAAGGATATTAAGAAGACACTGGGTGGGCATAAAGAACAAGTTGGGAGCATGCAATGAAAAGTAACAGACCTTATGGGAATGAAAGACACAATGGATGAGATTAAAAATACATTACAGGGGGACAACCCAGCAAAATGGCGACAGAGTAAGGAGCTCCTAGAGTCAGCTCATGCTACAGGACAGTGAGTAATCACACAGAGTTAACTAAAACACCTGTTTGGGCATCCTAGGAGACCAGAAGAGCATCCTACAACATATTTGAAGGAAGAGAAAGAGAAGGCTGCCCATCTGCAAAGAAGTTTTGTAAGTAGAACACTCCACACCAAGAAGGTCAGTGCCCATCATCCACTGGCAGCACAACCTGCCTCGAGAGCTATTCTGCAACTTGAATTGGAAACTCTGCTCCTCAGAATCATGGTCGGAAGAGATGGTTGGGCACCAACTTGAGCTACTACTGATTAGTAAATTCAGTGAGCTAAAGTATAATCCTAAGAACAACTAAAATTTGAAACTGTCCAAGTCAGAAAGAAGCTGGTAGCTGCCATTTTAACTCTGCCCCTGGCACAAGGGGAAGTGGGGCAGACTGAAAATCACAGTGCTCATAGGAACTGGTTTCTTTCCATCCAGTACAGATTGCAGCTGTAGCCTAAACCCCAGCCCCACCTCTAGCAGGGAGGAAACTGCATCAGCCTCTCCGGGAACATGCAGGCCATACCATGGAGGCTGCTGCTCATCCTACTCTGGCAGTGCAAGCCACCTCAGGAGTTATTCTGTGGTTGGAATTGGAAGCTCCATTTCCCAAACACAAGAGAGGAAGAGATGGTTGACAACCAACTTCAGCTACTAATTAGTAAAACCACCTGGCTAATGTATAGTCATAAGAAAAACTAAAGTTTGAACCTGTCCAAGTCAGAAAGATGGTGGTAGCCACCATTGTGACTCTACCCTGGCATAAGGGGTAGCTGGGCTGATTGAAAATCACATTGAGGGTAGGGACTAGCTTCTTTCACCCAGATTGGCCTTCAGCCCTATCCCAGGCTTCAGCCCCACCTTTAGCATGGAGAAAGCTGGCGGGCCCTGCACCAGCCTCTCCAGGTAACTGAAGGTACATTGTGCTGGCACAGACCAAATAGTCAGAAGTCTACAGGGGCAACTATACTCATTTTAGACCCCCATGGCATAGAGTGCTGCCCACATCTGCAGCTCCATCTCTGCCCTAGGCAAGGTAGAAAGGGGTCTGAAGCTTTACCAGACTCTCTGGGCATCTACAGTCTAAGCCTGCAGGATTTGGGTTATGACACACAGCTGTGACTCTGTCCCTACCCCTGGTAAAGTAGAAAAGGGGGAGAAGCTTTACTGGTCCCTGGGGCAATGAGGACAGCTTGAGGCTCCACAACTTACAGCAACAACTACATCCTTGGCACCTACTACATAACCAGCAAGGAAGAAAGGGCAAGAAAGCCCTACACTAAAGAGAGAAGGTGCACCCAAAATAAATATCTGTAGTAAGCCAGATGCCAAGACACCAACAAAAATTTACAATCCACACCAAGAAACAGGAAGAGATGGCCCAGATAAAAGAGCAAGATAAGCTTTCAGATGACATAAAGGAGTTGAGACAACTAATCATTGATGTTCAATCTCTTTAATTAATTCAATTAGATGGTTAAAGAGATAAGGATATTAAGAAGACATTGGATGAGCACAAGGAAGAATTTGAAAGCATACATTGAAAAATAGATCTATGGGAATGAAAGGCACAATAAATGAAATAAAAAATACACTGGAATCATATTATAATGTACCTATTATAATATAATAGCAGATTTGAGGAGGCAGAAGAAAGGATTGGTGAACTTGAAGAAATAGTTTCCAAAAGGGAACATACAAAAGAACGGATAAAGAAAAGATTGGAAAAAATTGAACAAGGTCTCAGGGAACTAAAAGCAAGAGACATGCAAACATATGTGTCATGGGAGTCCCAGCAGGAAGAGAGAAGGAAAAGGGGCAGTAGGAATATTTGAAGAAATCATGGTAGAAAATTTCCCAACCCTATTGAAGGACATAAATATCTGTGTCCAAGTAGCACAACGTACTCCCATTTGCATAAATCCAAATAGACCAACTCTGAGATACATACTAATCATGAGGTCAAATGCCAAAGACAAAGAGAAAATTTTAAGAGAAGCAAGAGAAAAACATTGCATAACATATAAGGATTACCCAATAAGATTAAGCGCCAATTTCTCATCAGAAACCATGGAGGGATGATGACAGTGGTATGATATATTTAAGATACTGCAAGAGATAAACTTCCACCCAAGAATCTTATATCTGGAAGAATCTCTTTCAAAAATGAGGACAAGTTTAGAATATTCACAGGTAAACAGAAATTGAGTGTATTAGTCAGCCAAAGGGATGCTGAAGCAAAATACCAGAGATTGGGTGGCTTTTATAAAGGGTATTTATTTTGGGGGTAAAAGCTTACAGTTACCAGGCCATAAAGCATAAGTTACTTCCCTCACCAAAGTCGATTGCCACATATTGGGGCAAGATGGCTGCCAAAGTCTGTGAGAGTTCAGGCTTTTCAGTTTCCTCTCTTCCAAGGGCTCCATTTCTCTCCGGGTTTAGCTGCTGTGCTCTCTCCACAAGGCCAGCTATAGACTATCAGACAAACAGCTCTGTCTCTCTTCCCGGAACTCCTGCCATGTCTAAGGAGCCATCTCTATTCTTCTGTGTTCTTCTCCTGTGTATTCATTTCCCAGGCTCTGGCTCAAAACCCCCCAACTCTGTCCTTTGCCATGTCTTTTCTCTGTGAGTCCCTGCCCACCAATGGGTGGGGAATCAATCCCCTACTGACATGGCCCAATCAAAGTTCTAATCATAATTTAATCAATTAAAAGTGATACCTCTGACAGACCAGTTTACAAACATAATCCAATAGCTATTTTTGGAATTCATAAACAATGCCAAACTGCTACACTGAGAGAGATTGTCACCAAGAGACTGGCTTTGCAGGAAATACTAAAGGATGTGCTACAGTCTGAAAAGAAAAGGCAGGAGAGAGAGGCTTCTAAGAGAGTCTAGAACTGAACATTTTACTGGTAAAAGTAACTAAAAGTCTCAAAAGTATGGTGAAAATAAAATATGACAGATAAAACCCAAATGTCAAAATGGGTGAAGTAAGAACTGCCTTTACAGTACTAACACTGAATGTTAATGGCTTAAATTCCCCAATCAAAAACACAGACTGGCAGAATGGATAAGAAAACATGAGCCTGCAATATGCTGTCTGCAAGATACTCACCTTAAACCCAAGGATACCAATAGATTCAAAGTGAAAGGCTAGAAAAAAGATGTTCCATGCATGCAGTAACAATAATAATAATAATAAAAAAAGCCAGAGTAGCTATACTTATATCAGATGAAATAGGACTTAAAAAACACTATTAATGCACAATCTGAGGAGGAAGTCAGGAAAAAAAATTCCATTTATGATAGTAACTAAAAGAATCAAATATTTAGGAATAAACTTAACCAACAATATAAAGCACTTGTATTCAGAAAACTACAACTAATTGTTAAAATAAATTTTAAAAGTCCTAAATAATTGGAAGAACATTCCATGCTTATGGAATGGAAGACTAAATATCATTAAGATATCAATTATACCCAAATTAATATATAAATTCAATGTAATCCCAATAAAAATTCCACCATCATTTTAAAAAAAAAAGGAAAACACAATTATCAAATTTATTTGGAAGGGTAAGTGGTCCTAAATAGCCAGAAACATCCTAAAAAGGAAAATCAAATTTGGAGGACTCACTTCCAGACTTTAAATCATATTACCTAACTGTTTATACATGGGAATGTGGCTGAAAAGTGTAGTCTAGGGATTTAAACACCAATTGAAAGAAAGCTAGAGAATAATTTAGGGACTGAATAACACAGTAAGCCCAGAAGTGGATGGGAATTTTGGTTGATGGTACAGATGCAAGAGTGTCATTTCTGAGCTAGAGCAGATGTATGTCACTATTGCAGGGTGGTGGGAATGTGGAGAAGCATGGGAAAAATACAACTGGAGTGACCTATGGACTGTGGTTAACAGTAATAATGTAATATTCATGCATCTATGCCAAAGATGTACTGTGTTGACAAAGGGGGAGTATGGAAAAAGTGTGCCAAATGTATGCTATGGACCTGGTAATAGTCTGAAGATATTATCTCATAATCTTTAACAATTGTTCCACCATGGTGTGGTATGTCTTTAGAGTGGTGGTGTATGGGAATTCTGCATGTGCATGATTGTTTTGTAAGCTTACAAATTCTGTCATAAAAATATATTTAACAAATAATAATAGGGTGGGTTGGTGGGAAAATTCAGCAAATGGAAAATAAAGACTATAGTTATTAGTAAGATTTTTTTAAAGATTCATTTATTTATTTATCTACTTTATCCATTTTTATCCCCCTCCCTCATTTTTGCTGTTTTTGTGTCCATTCACAGGGCAATTCTCTGTTTCTGTTTCCTGCCCTCTCTTCTCATCCTTCTCCTCCTGTCTTCACAGGGATTTGACCCTGGGAAGCTCTGATGTGGGAGAGAGGCATCCTACCACCTGAGCCACCTTAGTTCCTGGTTTTTTGGTGCATCTTGTCTTGGCTTTTCCTTTTGTCACTCTCCTGTTATGTCATCATCTTGCTGCATGGATCGGTGGGCCCTGGAGGTGCACCCACACATGGGGCCTGGCAGCACACCAGTTTGCGGGGCCTGGCAGCCTGCGTGCCTTCTATATTTTTCTTTTATTTTTACCAGGAGGTCCCGTGGATCGAACTCAGGTCCCTCCATATGGGAGATGGATGCTTAAACATTTGAGCCATATATGCCCCCCATTAGTAAGATTTTGATGATATTCTTTCATAATTTGTAACAAATGTCTCATGACAATGGAAGGTATTAGTGGTGGGGTCATGTATGGGACTTCTGTATGATGTTATGCATGTTTGCTTTATAAGTTCACAACTTTTACTGTACACTTATTGTTTATGTATGTTCATGTATAAATGATATAATAATAATAGTAATAGGGTGTGTTGGGAAAAATACAACAGATGTAAGACACTTTGTTTAGCAGTAATATTTTGAGGATACTCTTTAATCATTAGTTAAAAATGTTTCACAATAATACAAGGTATTGGTGCTAAGGTAAGGTATGAGAGACCTGTATGTTATTTTGTAAGTTCACAACTATTTCTATAAACTTATTGTTTATGTATGTTTATGTATGAATTATATACTCCAATAAATTAAAAAATACATTAGAGGCACATAAGAACAGATTTTAGTTGCTTGAAGACATAATTAGTGATTTTGAAGACAGAACATCTGAACAGATAAAAACAGTTAAACAGAAAGAGAAGAGAATGGAAACAATGGAACACAGTCTCAGATAATTGAATGACAATACGAATTTCACAAACATTAGCATTATCGGTGTCCCAGAAGGAGAAGAGAATGGAAAAGGGGCAAAAAGAATATTTGAGGAAAAACCTTATATTTGAGAATATGTCTTATGAATGACATAAGTATCAATATCCAAGAAGGACAACATGCCCCAAACAGAATAAATCCAAAAAAGCCTACCCCAAGACACCTATTATGAAGAATGACAAATGTCAGAGAAAAAGAGAAGATTCTGAAAGCAGCAAGAGAAAAGCAAAACATCATTTACAAGGGAAAATCTATGAGATTAAGCACCAACCTCTCATCAGAAACCATGGAGGTGAGAAGAAAGTGGTATGATGTATTTAAGGCACTAAAAAGGAAAAATGCCAGCCAAGAACTGTGTATGTGGCAAAACTGTCCTTCAAAAAATGAGTGGGAATTCAAAATCTTCACAGAAAAACAAAAATTGATAGAATATGTTACCAAAAGAAAAGAATTACAAGAGATATTAAAGGGAGTTCTGCAGCCTGAAAGGAAAACAAAGGTGAGATATTTGGAAAATAGTTTAGAAATGAAGATTATTAGGAAGGGTAAACTAAAGGGTAATAAAACAGACAATATGGAGCAGATGTGGCTCAATCGGACTGATTCACGTTGCCTCCTGAAAAAACAAACAACAAGCAAAACAAACGAAAAACCAACTCAGGGAAGCCAATGTGGCTCAGTGGTTGAGCCCTGTCTTCCCACATACAAGGTACCAGTTTCAGTCCCTGGCACCTGGTACCTGAAAAAAAAAAAAGGAGAAGAAAGACTGACAATAGAACAATATTACAACAGACAGCCAAAGGACAAAATGGATGAAGTAAGTAATGCCTTTACAGTTAATAACATTGAAAGTTAATCCAATGAACTTTTGAATCAAAAGACATAGACTGATTGAATGGATAAAAATATGAGCCAGCTATATATAGTCTACAAGAGACCCATGTTCAGAAGTAATGACACAAACAGGTTAAAATTAAAATGTTGGAAAAAGGTATTCCATGCAAATAGTAACCAAAACAAGCTGGATTAGCAATACTGATATGGGACAAAATAGATTTTAAATGCACAACTGTTATAAGGGATGATGAATATCATTATATATTAATAAAAGGGACAATTCACCAAGGAGAAATAACTATACTAAATATTTTTGTACGTAACCTGAGTGCCCCAAGATACATGAGACACACACTGGAAAGGGTGAAGGGAGAAATAGATGTTTCTACAATAATAGTTGGGACTTCAATACACCACTCTCAGTACTGGATAGACAGAAGATACATAAACAGAGAACTTGAACAATATAATAAATCGGTTAGACCTAACAGACATCTGTAGAGCATTGCACCCCAAAACAGGAGGATATACTTTCTTTTCAAGTGCTCATGGGCCCTTCTCCAAGATAGACCATATGTTGGGTCAAAAGACATGTCTCAATAAGTTTAAAAAGATTGAAATTAAACAAAACACTTTCTGTGACCATAACAGCATGAAGCTGTAAATCAGTAATGGATGGAAAAGGGGAAAATTCATAAATATATGGATATTAAACAACACACTCTTAAACAATCAGTGGATCGAAGAACAAATTGCAAGAGAATACAGGAAATATCTTGAGATGAGTGAAAATGAGAACACAACATATCAAAAGCTATGGGACACTGTAAAGGCGGTGCTGAGAGGGAAATTTATAGCCCTCAAGGCTTACATTAGAGAGAAGAAAGAGTTAAAATTGAATATCTAACTGAACACTTGGAGAAACTAGAAAAAGAACATCAAACTAATTCAAAACCAAGCTAAAGGAAAGAAATAGTAAAGATCAGAGCAGAAATAAATGAAATTGAGAAAAAAAAGATAATCAACAAAGCCAAAAGTTGGTTCTTTGAGAAGGTCAACAAAATTGACAAAATCTTAGCTAGACTGACAAAGAAGAAGAGAGAGAAGACGCAAATCAATAAAATGAGAAATGAGAGGAGGGACATTACCACTGACCCTGCAGAAAAAGTGAACATCCTAAGAGGTTACTATGAACAGTGTATGCCAAAAAACTAGATTATGTAGAGGAGATGGGCAAATTCCAAGGAACACACAAACCACCTACAACTGACCCTAGAAGAAATAGAAGAGGTCAACCAACCAATCAAAAGTGAAGAGGTTGAAACAGTCATCAAAACCCTCCCCAAAATGAAAAGCCCAGGACCAGATGGCTTCACAGGTGAATTCTACCAATCATTCAAAGATGATCTAATACCAGTCTTGCTCAAGCTCTTTCAAAAAACTAAACAGGAAAAAAACATTACCAAACTCATTCTATGAAGCCAACATCACCCTAATACCAAAGCCAGTAAAGATACTACAAAAATGGAAAATTACAGGCCAATATCTCTAATCAATATACATACCAAAATCCTCACTAAAATACTTGCAAACAGAATCCAAAAGTATATTAAAACAGTTATATACCATGATCAAGTTGGTTTTATTCCAGGTATGCAAGGGTTGTTCAACAACAAAATCAATTAATGTATTAAAATATATTGAGAAATTGAAGAAGAAAAACCACATGATCTTCTTAATTGATGCACAAAAGGTATTTGACAAAATAGAGCACCGTTTTTGATAAAAACACTCCAAAAGATAGGAGTAGAAGGAAGCTTTGTCAATATGGCAAAGTGAATATATATGAAAAACCTACAGCTTGCATTGTACTCCAGGGTGAAAGATATAAAGCTTTCCCGCTGAGAGCAGGAATGAGACAAGGATGCCCACTAACACCATTGTTATTTAATATTTTGTTATTCAATATTGTGCTAGACAACTAAGCTAGATAAAGAAATAAAAGGCACCCAAATAGAAAAGGAAGAAGTAAAATTTTCACTATTTGCTGATGATATGATATAAAATCTCCTGAAAAATCCACCAAAAAAGCTACTATACCTAATAGAGGTGTTGAGGAATGTGGCATCATACAAGATTAATTAATACAAGATAATATGTAAAATTCAATAGTACTTCTATACACTGCTGATGTACAATCTCAGGAGAAAATCAGAAAAAAAATTCTATTTATAATAGCAACTAAAACAATCAAGTATTTTGGAATAAACTTAACCAAGGACATCAAGGACCTGTATTCAGAAAACAAAAAGACATTGCTAAAAGAAACCAAAGAAGACATAAATGGAAGTATATTCTATGTTCATGGATAAGAAGACTAAATATTATTAAGATGTCAATTCTATCCAAACTGATTTACAGATTCAGCACAATCCCAGTAAAAATTCAAACAACCTTTTAAACAGCAGTGGAAACACCAATTTTCTAATTTATTTGCAAGAGTAAGCGGCCCAAATAGTAAAAAAGATCGTGAAAAAGAGAACAAAGTTGGAGGACTCATACCTGGACTTTAAAGCATATTACTGGGAAGCGGTTGTGGCTCAATTAGTAGGGCTCCCGTTTACCATATGGGAGGCTCTGGGTTCAGTTCCCGGGGCCTCCTGGTGAAGGCAAGCCCGCCCGCACGGCGTAGTTAGCTGACCCAGCGAGCACAAGCAGCAAGGGGGGGATAAATGAATAAATAAATAAAATCTTTAAAAAAATAAAATAAAATAAAGCATATTACTTAGCTACAGTGGTAAAATCAGCATGTTACCGGTATAAAGAAAGAATCATTGATCAATGGAACTGAATCAAGAACTCAGAAATAGACCCTCACATCTAAAGTCAAGTAATTTTGGACAAGGCTGTCAAACCCTCCCAGCTGGGCCAGAACAGTCTATTAAAAAATGGTGCTGGGAGAACTGGATATCCATATCCAAAAAAAAAAAAGACAGGAGATATCACACCTTATACAAAAATTAACTTAAAATGCATCAAGGACATACAAAAGTGACAACCATAAAACTCCTAGAAGAAACTGTAGAAAACCTTTTCAAGATCTTGTGGTAGGCAGTAGTTTCTTAAACCTTACACCTGGAGCATGAGCAACAAAAGAAAAAAAAAGAGATAAAAAGGACCTCCTCAAAATTAAATACTATTTTTTACCTCAAAGGACATTGTCAAAAGTGTGCAAAGGCAGCTAACTCAATGGGAGAAAATATTTGACAATCACATATCTAATAAGCATTTAATGTCCATGATATACAAAGAGAAGATACAACTCAACAAAAAAAAGGCGCACTACCCGACTAAAAAATGGGCAAAAGACTTGAAAAGACAATTGTCTAAAGAAGAAATACAAATGGTTAAGACACACATGAAAAAATGTTCAACATCACTAGTGATTAGGGAAATGCAAATCAAAATGACAATGTGATATCATTTCACACCTATTAGACTGGCTGCTATTAAAAAGTCGGAAAAGTGTAAATGTTGGAGAGGATGTGAAGAGATAGGAATGTTTATTCACTGTTGGTGGGAATATAGAATGGTAGAACCACTTTGGAGAACTGTTTGGCAGTTCCTAAGGAAGTTGAATATAGACTTGCCATGTAACTGGGCAATACCATTACTAGGTATTCCGGGAAGAACTGAAAGCAGAGACATGAACAGACATCTGCACACCAATATTATAGCAGCGTTATTCACGATTGCCAAAAGTTAGAAACTACCCAAGTATCCAGCAACTGATGAATGGATAAACAAATTGTATTATATACACACGATGGGATATTAGGCACTGGTAAGAAGAAATGAAGTTGTGAAGCATATGACAACAAGGATGAACTTGGAGAACATTATATTTAGTGAAGCAAACCAGACACAAAAGGACAAATACTGTATTATTACACTATTATGAACTAAATATATTGTGTAAACTCATGGAGTTAATAATTAGAATACAGGTCACCAGAAAATAGAAGGAGGGTAGAGAAAGGAAAGCTAAAGGTTAATCTGTGCAGAATTGGTAAAAAGGTTGTTTATAAACCTTTGGAAATGATTAGAAATGGTTAAAGCATAACATGGTATTTGTAACTAGCAGTACTATTGCATGGGAATGACAGTGGTTGAAAGGGAAAGTCTAAGGTCATGTAAATTACTAGAAGGAAAGTTACAAACTGTAACATGGGCTCTATAAGATAGTAAAACCACATATAAAACATGAATATGGTTGATATTGCATTTGTAAGATTGTTTTTACAAAATGTAAATACAAATGTATGACCTCCGCTCGGCCTAACGAATAAAGGACTGTGCTGAGCCAAAAAAAAAAAAAAAAAAAAAAATACAAATGTACAAGAGAGAAGGAAAAAGAATAGCAGCTATGTACGGCAGGGGAAGCATTGAGAGATTGAGAGGTGATGAGTTTTGGTTGTTTGTTTGCTTGTTTATTATTATTATTATTGGAATAATGAAAGTACTCTAAGAATGATTGAAGTGATGAATGTACAAATATGTGATTATACTGAATACCATTGTTTGTTCACTTTGAATGAATTTATGTTTTTTTAATATGTATCAATAAAATTGATTTGTTAAGAAAAAAATAAAATTGTGGTGAATAGGTGGAGCACAGGTCATTTTTAGGGCACTGAAACTATTTTCTTTGATACCATAATGGTGGAAATAAGACCTTATACATTTATGAAAACCAGTAGAATTATACAACACAAATAGAGTGAACCATAATATAAATGAGAGATTAGTTAACAATAATGTATCAATAGTTTTTTATCAATTGTAATAAATGTACCACACTAATGCACAATGTTAATTATAAAAGAAATTGCTCAATTTTTCTTTACACCTAAAACTATTCTAAAAATAGTATATTAAAAAAAGTAAATAAATGTAATAAAATAAAATCAGGGCTTCTGTTTTACATAGATATGAGTTCAATTCCATCCTTGTTCTCTAGCTAAGTGATTAAGAAAAATTGCTTAGTATCTCTGAGCCTCGCTTTACTTAGATATATTAAATGAAATAATAATGATCGAAAGAGTTGTGGAGAAGATTTAAGTGTTAGCATGTCAAGTTTTATTATAATAACTGTATACATTGTTATGTACACTAAAGATGCCAGGTAACTTTCTTCTTTGCTTAGTTTATATAATTAAAATTATAGATGAAAATTAGAGAGAATATTTTCTTCTCTACAAACTAATGTCATAGAGAGTGATGTTTATCCTGGCATATAGACCACAATTTTATATATATTTTGTATTTACTGTGTATTTGATAAATTGAATGACACGTATATTACCATTTGTTCACCATTTTAAAAGAAGTATTTTATTTTAGTATAATTTTAGATATACAAAAAGTTTCAAATACATTACATAGTGTTCTCAGACTCTCCACACTCAGTTTTCCCTATTATTTCCAATTATTATCTTACATCAATATGGTTCATTCGTCACAACTAATTAAAAAATGCTGATACTTTGTTATCAACTAAAATCCATAATTTTTTCAGATCTCCTTTACTTTAATCTAACATCCTTTTTCTACACCAGAATTCAATCCAGCATAGTATATTACATTTAGCCATAAAGTTTCTTTAGGACTCTCTAGACAGTGACAATTTCTCTGACTTTCCTTGCTCTTGATGACCTAGACAGTATTAAGGAAGAAGGGACAAATTTTCTGGACATTATAAATCACCTGGGGTTTTCTGATAGTTTTGTCATGATTAGATTGGGGTTATGGAATTTGGGGAGGAAGCCCAAAAAGGGAAATTTCCATTTCATCATATCATATCAGTATATACTACCAACTTGACTACTTAGTGCTGGTGTTAACCTTGATCATTTTGCTCAGGTAGTGTTTGCCAGATTTCTCCACAAAAAAGTTACTCTTTCTCCCCCTAATTCCATACTGTACTCTTTGGAAGTTTGTCACTCTGTGTATCCTATACTAAGAAGTGGATTGTTATTGTCTACCTCCTTGGAAGTGTAGTATCTGCATAAATCATTAGGAATTGTTCTATATGGGAGCTTTGTCTATTCTCCCCATGTATTTGTTTTTATTGAAGCACTTGTTTATAACAGTATGGATTCATGGATATTAATTTAATAGTGTGGATTAAAGTCCAATACTGTACTATTTAGTTTATTGCATATATTTTTCCAGCCTTGGACATTGGGGGCTCTTTCAGCTGGGTCCCATGTGTTTTTGATATATTGTCATCACTGTGCATATGTATATGTATTGCAGTTGTTTTTTAGCTGTTTTTTTTTTTAATCCTTCTTTACTTTTTGACTAAAATGGGTTCCAGTTCATCTTTTACATTCCTTGTAACATTCCTAAAATCAAGCAAATATCCCAGGAGTCCTGTTTCCTCTTATTTTATAATGGTATTAGAAACCAAGATCTCTGCATGGGTGAACATGTATTTTTATTATAGTCAAGAAATGTAATCTAGGGTCAAATTAACACCTTCAATTGTAAAAATAGGACACATATTTTCCCATAATCAAAGAAGTCCACTTGTAGATTAAGCTCCTTATCACATCTTGTTCATGTTTCTTAATTGAGAGGAAAGGGACACTTTAGGGAATGAATTTCCCCAGGCTTAGATAATTTGTCTCATTCATGTTAAATATTCCACTAGGGAAAACAAGAGAAGTATTTTCAAGTTAAAAGCTTGGGTGATGGTGGATTTCAGTAAGTGTGGGGTTAAACTGGGAACAATTTATCGGGCAGGTTAGAACCTATGCCTCTTTGAGTGGTCAAACAAACACTTTTCCAAAATAATCAGCATTTTAGAAGCATCTTTTCTTTTTATTTGAATAAGCAGCTTCCAAATTACCCTGCCAATAAAAAAGCACAACTGAACATTTTAACATCTGCATAAAACTGGTAAGATTTTTATTGGGAAATAACTTATTTGTATTTATTAATCCTCAGAGAAAGTCAATATGTTCAATCCAATGGTAACTAT